>PGFW01037836.1:1159-17300 GCA_003123925.1 Haematobia irritans | reverse complement strand
GCGTGCACGCTGGCCAGTATTTCTATGAAAGTTATGGATGGGAAAAAGCACATTTCGCAATTTTCAAATATTATAAATTTAAATTTTCAATTTGTCGCTTGTAAATATTTCCTAAAAAATAGTTTCCTAGGTTAGGTTTTTAAGTATGTGGCAGCCGATAGTATCAGGCTCACTTAGACTATTCAGTCCATTGTATTACCACAGTGGTGAACTTCTCTCTTATCACTGAGCGCTCCCGATTTCCATGTTTAAACTCAATTGACAATGGACCTCCTTTTTATAGCCGATGCCGATACGGCGTTCACATTCTAGTGAAACCAACTTAGAGAAGCTTAGAAACCCTCAAGAAATGTCACCACAGCATTAGCTGAGGTGGGATAACTCCACCGCTGAAAAACCTTTTTGGTGTTCGTCGCTAGCAGGAAGTCGAACCCACACGCTGTGTATGCAAGGCGGCATGCCTAAACCAATTCTGCACACGGTGGCACCATAAGAAAACGCGGTCTGTCTGTCTGAGACCAATGTGGTAACAGCAGGTGCATCCAAGATCATTAATATGTTATTATTTTTCGGACTTTTCAATATGGTTAGGAATTTTGTTCCTGCTAAAATTTTCGCCAGTTTAAATTATCTACACAGAAAAAAGTTTGGGAAATCGGGTATTGTAAATGATGTTCATTTGTTCAAACCAAAATCACAGTCCATTTCGTTTATATCAAACACAGTTTTTTCATCCTTTATGTTCAAATACACAGAAAAAAAGTGTACTCTAAATTAAGAAGATTTTTACAATAATTTATTACAAGAAAACATTTTCCGAGAATTTTAGTTCATTTTTCGTTATCTTCAACGAAAATTAACCTACTCAAAGGATAATTTTACAAATTTTTAAGTAGCAATCGTTTTAGTTCATGGCCTACAAAACTACGATGGAAATTTCCCTTAAAAAATTTCTTAACTGGTAGTTTTAAAATTCGTTTGAATGCTATAAACTACTTCGTGAAATGTAAAGTATTTTCTACAATAATCAAGTGCAATTTACTATAAGATTTTTTTGTATGAGAAAAATATTTTTTTACGAAAAAAATGAACTTGAAGTTGATAGCAATTTCTTACTGAGCAATTCTATAGTTAATAATTGTTTCGTAAAAAAATTACCCAAATGAAATATTTTTAGTTCACAGTAAATTAAAATTTAAAGACATTTTCCGTAAAAATGGTAGATAACATTTCATGAAAATTTCGCAAATATTTAAGTTTAAACGTTTTCATCGTTCATCGAAACTGGTGTGGCCTTTAACGAATAATTATTGCTTAGAGTAAATTGTCCGCAGATGAGAATAACTAAAGCATAGTAGCAGAGATCTTTTTATGCATAGTGGAATGTGATTAATGTAAGGATGTTACTTGAGTTTTGTTGTGTATATCATCAGCGTGGGGTTGTTTTTATTTTTGTTCATTTTAGTGTGCTGTGTGTTTCTTTATTCGCGATGGTTTATTTGGCCTGTGATGAGGTGTTGTTTTGCAAATAAAGGCCCAATGTGTTTTTGTTGTTGTAGAAATGTTTTGGCCTTTGCTTGGTTTTTGTTGGATGCTTCAGTTTAATCATAGTTGGCAGTTGGCGTGGGCTGTCTGCATCTTTTAAGTAGGTATGCAACAAAGGCATTGGAATATTTTGGATTTTGAGACACTATATTGTGTTTTTGGTTTATTAAACTTTTAAATGAAAGTTTATTAATTATATCTATTTATCGCGTAGTTTAGAAAAGTTAAGCTTATTACGAATATTTAAGGAAAAATCATGTTGAAATTGAAGTTGTAATTGAAATTTGTATTATTCTATGTAAAAATTAATTATTCAATTCCAGATGGATTTTGGAAAAAAATTTTTGCGTTATATCTCAGCGATATAGTTTCATTCATAAATTGCTAAGTTATTTTTTTAATATGATTTCTTTAAAAAGTAATATTTTTTTATTATATTTTATTTGTTAATTTAATTTTTTTGAACCAGTTAATGTTTTTCTTTGTTGAAAAAACAATATTTAATGTTCAGAGCAACTCCAGATGGATTCAAAAAATTTAAAAAATAGAGCATGTGGTAAGTTTCTTTTAAAAATTGCTTTCTTCACTAGAATATTTACGTTTTTTATTGAACCTTTTTTATCATCAAAATTAAGGTTTTAATAGCCTTTTTTTGTATTTCTTTCAATAAATTTTTGAAACCATGTAATATTGTTTAATGTAGAAACAAATATTAAATTTAGATTAACCCCTTTAAAAATTTGGACAAATTTTTATCGTAATTCTTGTCTGTTAACTTAATAGTGAATTGGTAAGGATATCTTAACTTCTTTTTTAACCCTGGACAGTCATCCTTATTTTTTGTAGCATTAACGTCATCGCTTTCGTCATTTTGCTACGGCTGATTTCAAGACGCTATAATTTTAATCGTGAGCGACAAAAAGTGAACAAACTTGAATTATTTTCTTACTTCAATTTTTGGTTTTAAGTAGTATAAATACGAAAATTCCATAAAACGGTCCAATTAGTATAACTTAAATTAGCATTTCCCCATGGAACTAAATGCATGTTTATAATCGAAATGAAATTACGTTGTCGTCATTTTGACGAATGATGACTGTCTAGGGAATATCAAGAATATTTGGGGTTTTTAAATGCATATTATTATTTTTTCATCACGATTTTTTTGAAAACCTATTTAACTAATTTTTATTTATGTAGAAAAACATATTTAATTTCAGAATAACCCAAATAAATTTGGACAACTTTACTATATTTCCCCTCAGGCGTACAATTTAATAGAGAATTGGTAAGTTTATATTAAAACTTTTGCTTTCTTTAAACTAGATATTTATTTTTTTATATCCTTCAATCGATAACAACACAGTTTTATAGTTTATTTAGAAAACTTCATTATTTCTCTAATTGTTTTACAGGTACAAATTGTATGAAGATCACGTTTGTCCAAAGAAAAGTTGAATTCCTTACACCATTTGATAAAATGCCCAAATATGGTAAGTTACAAGCTAAAATGAGAATTAAAAATTATTTCATTACATGGTGGTTATTTTTTAACACATTTTCATTAATTTTTTCCTTTTTTTCCAGCAAGATATGTGACAAATTACCTACGATGAATAAAAAAAGGATCAAGTCAAATGTCCAAACAGCGATTCAAATGAACTACTCTCTGTTCCACGTGGTCATAATTTTTATTCACAAAAAAACATTGTATTAAATTTCATCATAAGTAATTTATAATAAAGTACTTTTGCTTAATAGGAAAGTTTATTTTAATGTATGAAAATTTTCATAATCAGTAAAACGGTTTTGTTTGTTCTTTAATTATTTAATTTCTGTGTACTGTGGAATAATGATGTAAAAATAGTTTAGTCATCGCCATTTTAAAGAGCCTGTTAACGCATTTTTTATGTATCGGGTTTTCCCACAAAAATAAGCAAGTAAAAACAAAATAAAACTGACTTTTTACTTGGTAAGGGGTATATAAATCTTTAAATGGTGTTTGTAACAAATGAAACTAAACTACAATGTTATTAGATTGAACTAAAATTTAAGAAAATTGATAAACTAGACAAGTTGTAAAAAAATTCTAAGGGCTAATATCATGGTCAATATTACTACAGTTTAGTTCATTTTGCAATGGCAAAAAGTTCACGTTTTCAGTGTAGTAAGATGAAATGTCGAACATCCTTTCGAAATCTGGACGTAATTTTTGGTCCCAAAAATAACACTTTCATCTTTTAGAACATATTTCTTCTCGCGTGTAGTCGGGATATACGGAGCCCAAAAACTTAAGACGATTGTCATTATTAGTGAAGAATTTCTTGAGTTATTAACAACGCCACAAGTAGACCTTGAGTCAAACAAAATTTCTTTTCATGTTATCGACTACCAATTTTATGTCGAATCCACTTAAAATATGAAGGACAACACGACTTCATTGAAAGGTTACCGACTTTTGCTCAAGGGAAAACAACTTTATCCTTAGAGAATGCGTCTTTCTACGATAAGCAAAATTCGCATTCGTATCGTTGAAGGCATTACATTTGGATACATAATAGTTTTTTGGGTGCATATATTTCAAATATGAAGATGTTTGCCTTCATAATTGAATCCTACAACCCCATTGTGGTTAACTTGATAATTTAGAAAGTAAATTTTCGTTCATAATACATGGTGAACGCGAAATCCAATTTCCATTTCTTCAGCATTTGGTAGACGATCCCTGTTCTCCTGTTTTGTATTTCGAAATCGTGATCTTGATCTTTATATATGTTTTCATTTTGAAATTAATTACCGATATTTCTAAAGCAGATCGTATTTTTATTGGATCAAACTTCACGTTGTCAACTATTTCCATTTTATAAAAATGAATTTCCATTGATTATTGTAAACGAATTATGAACTGAAAACTACTGTTAATCGAATTTCCCTAAAATCATAAAATTAAAATTAATTTTTGAATTGTCAAATTGCTGAATTAAAATCTATTGTGAATTATCGCATATTAAAATTTAGTACCATAAGGGAGCCACCGTGGAGCAATGGTTAGCATGCCCCCTTGCATACACAAGGTCGTGGCGTTGTTTCCTGCTTCGACGCGAAACACGCAAAAAAGTTTTCCAGCGGTGGATTAATCCCACCTAGTAATGCTGGTGACATTTCGAGGGTTTCAAAGCTTCTCTACAGTTTTCACTGCACAGGTGGAAGCCGTTCGGACTCAGCTACAAAAGGAGATCCTAGTCATTGAGCGTTAACATGAATCGGGCACACTCATGAATAAGAGAAGAAGTTCACCATGTGGTATCAGCCATGGACTGAATAGTCTAAGTGAGCTGATACAGCTCGGGCTGCAGCCTAACCTAACCTACACGCAAAGAAAAAAAAAACGTTTGGAAAATGCGTGTTACCGAAAACTGTTTTTCTTTGTTAGAGTTTTTTTGAATTGCTTCGAAAAGTATACGACTTTTATCACTAAAAAAAATTCGTTGTTTTACAAAATTTTTATTTTTGTTCAATAAAAAAAGTTATTTTTGAACCACAACACAGTGCCATTTCCGTTTATATCAACACAGCTGTTCTTTTCTTAAATTTATGGTCTTTAATAAGACACATTTTAGAGTTCATAGTAAAAATTTAATATTAGTGAATGTAATGTTGAAAAATTTTTTTCGGAATCTTCCTGATTCATATCTGGAATATATGTAAAAAAAAAAAACTTGGTCGAAGCAGATCGAACCCACGACCCTTGGCATGCAAGTCAGACGTAGCACCACTGCTCCAACGGTGACCAACTAAATGTATTTTTCTGTTAAATAAACTTTTGTTTAATCGCTCGTGGGCGCCGCAAGCTAGCTCATATAATATGACTTAGTTATATGGGTAATTGTCTATTGATGACAATAACGGCTACATGGCTCATCCTGGAAAAGAATAAACGTTTATCACAAAAAAAATATACTTTTCTTCCAAATACACTTCCTTTCAACCGAAAGCAAATGAGAAGAAACTTTGTTTGTCTAAAATTTCGTTTGGGAGGAAAGATTATTTTTTGCGTGTAGTACATTAAGTTAACGCTGGTTTTAAGTTTCTATCGTTCACTGCTAATTTTCCTGCAGCATCATAAAGGTGAGCCTCTCTTCTCTTTTCTTTTCTTCTCATTTCTATTTTCCTTTTTTACCCTCAATAAATTTGTTGTTGTAAATTGAAACTCATTGGTTGATCATCTTTTTATTTCTTACAACACTTTCCGGTTGGGTTTCGTTTGGATTTTAATTTATTATTTCTCATTAATTTGAGAAATAATAATATTCTTCTATACTAAATGATACTAGTCCACTTCTCATTGTGACACTTATTTGATGTATAGTAAAAATACATCCGTAGAATGTTGATAGAAACGCGGAATTTCGCCAGAGCACCTCTGATGAGGAATCGATTTCTTACAAAATACATTCACTAGAATTAGTCCCAATAGCGAAAAGCTAATCAAATTTTATCTAACGACAAACAAAACTATTGACGAACGAACGAATATGATTTGACAAAAAGTATACTAATAAATAGCATAAAATTTATAAACAAACATATGTATTTATGGTTTTTTTTTGTTTTCAAATAATATAATGTCAACAGAGTGTAGGAAAAAAAGATACATTACCAGAAAATAGTAGTAGCAATTGAACGGCCGTGAGTAAAGTGTGTAACAATCGTGTATAAGTAAATCATTCTAGTTCATCCATGAAATAATTGATCAATTGTTTAAAGTTTTTACAATTTTATTAGTTTCTATTGAACTAGTCTTTAATATGATTTACTTTCATTAATCTATAAAGTTACATTTATTAACCTTCCTGCTAAACCTAATCGATTATGGTTATTATTAGCATTATATGCTATTGGTATTTTTCAATAATGCATTAATTTATTATTTTTACTGAGTTCGTGGCAATGGAAAAACTTTCACATAGTATATTGCAATAATGAGCTTTTATAGCAATAAATAGAACAAAAAAAACTCAACAAAAAATGGTTTTGAATTTTTGCAATCTGTTGGGTCAACTTTGATTCAATAAAAATATTGAGAATAGTAATATTTTATGCCATAAGCATAGTGGCAAAAAACATATTTTAACTAAAGGGTTTGTGGCAATTTTATTTGTTTTGTCTTTGATAAATATTGTACGCCATAAAACCAATATGTTACATGTGGCGGACTTTGAAAACTATTACGAAAATTCTATACTACACAGGGAATACAATTAATTATTTATATTCTCAAGCTATATATTGCAATATTCACAAGGAAAAGCAGTTTGTTATTTGTAAGGGCGACAAGAAAATCGACAACTTAAGATTTTGTTGATTTGAGGCTAATGTTTGAAATCGACTTTTCTAATTTTTTAAAAATCGACTCTGAAGTTTTTCGATAACCGAGCAATTTTCTAATCGATCTTTTTCAAATTGCCAACAGAATAATGTTTGCGCCCGTGTTTTACTTATATGTATGTTATCGCGATACATTTGAATACAGTTTCGCAGATTTCTCACTCTCACTACAATCACAAAAAATTATGCACTAACAATTTATTTCAATTAAACACTTAATTGAATTTGGAAACGGAATTCAATTAATTATGTTAATTGATTCAATTAATTATAATAATCAAATCCGAGTAAAAACCAATTAAAAAAATTGATTGATATTTGTTACGTTTCCAATTAAAATATTAATTGATTCAATCATTTATTAATCAATTCGGAAATATTTTCAATTAATCAAACGTGATTGAAAATTTTACGTGTCCGAATTACACAATGTGATTGATCCAATCACCTTTCTGATTGAAATTGAATAATTCTTGAGCAATGGAAAGAGCGAAAAGAGAATAAGAGAATGGTAATTTATTGCTACAATATATGATGGAGGAGATCAGTCTGTGGAAGTAACTCGTAACGACGTTGGGTTTTTTGTTTTTCGCGTAAATTGAAAAAACATGGTTTGGCGACATTCTGGTCTGCTGCATTCAAAATTGTACATAAATATTTTGAACGCAACAACAATCATAGCAAAGGTTGAAACAAATCAAAGTGTGGCACAATAAATGGCCACGTGGTAACGTTTAAAAAATATATGGCAGAACGCATTTGAAAATTTACCTGTGTTTTGTGGTATTGTAAAAATAGAAAACAATTCAAAACGATCCGTTCGTGAAAGTGAATCAACACATATGATGTGTCAAACAGAAAAAAGATGGTGTCAATTTGAAAACTTAATGGTTACGATTTTATAAAAACAAATCCTCTGCCGTGACTCGAATCTGCATTGTCTGCTCCATGCGCGTTAACAGTCGCCTTAGCACATTGCGCCACCGACGCAGTTGCCATAAGAACGTCTAACGAATATTTTCGTGAAATCGTGAACGCCCGTGGATGAAACCGTTAATATTCCGTTTTAATTATTCGTGAACGTTTCCGTTTCATTTTGTTACCGTCCGTTCCCGATTGTGTAGATTTAGAGAATTCATTGCGAAACTTTACATTATGTCTTATGCCAAACTGTTCTATTATGTGGAAAAAATTTATGAAAAACTTTTCCTAAACAATACTAATGGAAATTGGTGCAAATTGCCACTAACGAACCTATCGCAGGACTGATACCGGTGCTTCAGTTTGTCGCTATTTTTAAATTATCATATAATTTATTAATCTATACTCTAAATATTTTTTCCCTTTTTAGATCTACCCATTTACTGAAATACAAATAGGGAATTTACTAAATGAATAGGCCGATAACTTGAAGTAACATAAGCAGGTTTGCTGTTCTTGGCACATTCCAGTCTAGGTTAGCTATTGTGGCAACCTTATTTAGACTCACTTATAATGTTCAGTCCACTGTCATACCACAAGTGGAGAACTGCTCCATTATCAATGAGTGCATGATTCTTTGTTTAGCGTTTCACATTACAGCAGAACCACTTAGAGAAGCTTTGAAGAAATGTCTGAGAGGGGATAATCGCAGTGATGCCAATTTGGTTCTTTTAGCACCAAATTTAGTGCTTTTTGATTTCTAAAAAGCACCAAATTGCATTTTTGGTGCCTTTTCAAAAAAGCACCAACTTGGTGCTTTCTGGCATTTTCATTTAGTGCTTTTGGTGCTTTTTTTTCATTTTGAACAGTACGAGTATTAAGTTTAATTGATACAAAACTTGGGATTAGACTTTCAAGAGCTTAAGAAACTCAACTTTATTGCCAAATATAGAGAGAAATAAGCAATAAACTCCTTCCATATATTAATAGTTTGAAAGTTGAAAGACATTACTGATCAAAATGAATTGCATGAAAGCATTAAAACTGATCACGGTGTATACTTGAATAGCGGTTCATAACTTCATAAAATTTCAAATTCAATACACAAAAGTTTTATAATACAAGTTTTTTTTTTCTTTTAGAAGACATTTTGATTTTGTCGGTGGGAAGTGGTATGTTAGGATTAGTTAGTCGCACGTCCGATGTGTCAGCGTCATTATACTATTCAGCAGCGTTCCAGAATTGTTTCAATCCAAAAACGCTAGATTTGCCCAAAAAAAATAGCTATAAAAAAGTTTAAAAAAATGCCTAAAAAATAGCTAGAAAAAAACGCTAAATATTTTTTGTATCAAGAGTCACATTTTTGATTTGAAATTAACGAACTTAAACTGCCTTTATTTCACTTGCCAATGCATATTATTTTCATTTAATTCCACTTCTGGATACTGTACAATAATCTAAGGCATATTAGCTCTGTTTGGCGTATTCGATACATTTGATATTACTATCACAAATTTTTTATCTGAAATCCTTCGTTTTTTGGGAGCTACCCTGTCCGCAACACCTCTATTTTATTTACTGTATTTTAAAATATTAAATGATCTATAGCATGCTTTTGATTGTAAAAAAAATGATTTGCTCATTTTGTAAGTAAAATTTTAGTTTGGATTTGAAATTGTGAAATTCGAAATACATTTACTTTTATTTTAAATTGTAGAAAATACCTATAGTTACATTTCCCAGTAAAAACATTTTCCTTATTCTTCAATGAGCTATCAAAGTGCCTTTAAAAACTTGCTAACTGCCCAACTAAATATTTCCAAATTCATCGCTACGACTTCAAGTAGATTTTTTATTGATTGTTATCATATCGTTTTAAAATAAAGTGTTGAAACAAACATCTTCTAATTTTGAACGCTATTTTGGTTTGGTGGCTTAAGATGCAACCTCCTCAACATTTAAAGACTATTTCATTATATTCTTCCTTCTTCATGAAAACATACCATTTTTAAGTTTGAATCACTTAAATTATAAGGACAAAAACGACTTTATCGTCTTTTGAACAAGGAAAACAGTTTATATAAAAAAATTCACAAATGCCTATTATAACCAAATTCGCGTTCGTAAGTTTAAGGAATGACGACAATATTTTTTCATGCACAAAGCTATTTCACATCTAACTAATTTTAATTTAGTAATATCTAATAACTTTAGAAATATTATAATAACATAAAAAAGGATAAACAGAGTCAAATTGATAATACCCAATAATTTACTGAACGTTTTATCTAAAGAATTTTGTATGGTAATAGTAGATTCAAAGTTTACGATAAACTTTATGTATACTAATGAAAACTTACAAACAAGGTGTATTATGCTACAAAAAATGCCCGCAATAATGAGCTGGATCATTATTAATGTTTCAGAACTGACTTTGATTTATGTGGAAACCCTTATACTTGCAGCAAGGCTTTAGATAAAAACGCCGATTTATCCATATTTCAATAGAAACATGTCGAAAATAAAAAAGCCAAAAATAGCTAAAAGGGTCATGAAAAGAAGCCAGAAAAAAAGCTAAAGCTAAATGCATTTTTTCCCGCTAAACGTCTTCAAAAAAGCCAATCTAGCGGAAAAAGCTAAATGGCAACGCCTGCTGATTCCAGTCCATTGGTGATACCACAAATTGGTGAACTTCTCTCTTATCACTGAGATGCTGCGCCATTCCGTTGTTAAGCTCAACGACAAGGACCTCCTTTTTATAGCCGAGTCCGAACGGCGTTTACACATTGCAGTGGAAAGCCACTTAGAGAAGCTTTGAAACCCTCAGAAATTGTCACCAGCAATTATGAGTGTGGATAATCCACCGCTGAAAGAACTTTTTTGGTGTTGGTCGAAGAGGAATCGAACCCACGACTTGTTAGCAAGCTGGCATGCTAACCAATTGCACCAGCGGTGGCTCCCAAGTGGGTAGTTAGAATATTTGAATATATTTTTTTGCTTCGAACCGCTTAAAAAACTTTTTGTGTTTTGTTGGAATTGATCCCACTCCCATGATTCTTTTTGTATGCAAAGTCGGCGCATGGTAACCATTGTACCATGGTGGCTTCCCAATTTTCCAGGCTACGGGGAAGTAATTTAGTCTGAACCAAGAAATGAAATATGTTGTTGTTTGTTGTAATGAAAATGAAAAAACGCACATCTGGACATTTGAAAAATAAGAGCGGCCTTAAGTCATCCAAGCGCTGGATTCTTCACAAATCTCAAACTGAGCCGTACTATTGATAATAAACTACTGTTATAAAATGCATGTTTGAATCCAAAATTAGGTTTCAACAGCTGCAGTAAAGTATTGGTAATTGTAAGCGTAGAGAAAAAAAAAACAAATAGAGAATTTTCTGTAAAGTAAAGTACTATTTTTTGGCAGTTTTCAACACTGTTACAACCGGCGTGTTTTCGGCCGTTAGCTTATTTGATATCATTAATATAGAAATATGAAATCTTTCAATGTCCCTTGGATCTTTTCGCATCGCTAATTTACAAAACTTGATAACATTTTTGCACAAATAATTTTTTTAACTTAAAAAAAACTCTAACAGAAAAAGGCAGATGTTGACACAAACCCGTATTGTATCCTGAACTTAAAACTTACCAAATACGGTTTCTCAACAATTGATAAGGTGATTAACTCCGTAAAGTTAATGTGGTTGCTTGATAAACAAGAATTGTCCAATGGTTTAACGCAACCCTGTTTTCACATACTCCCATTTAATTTCTATTGTCCACAGGTAGCTATCTCCCATGGAATACTGCATATTTTAAATTCACAGAACATTTATCAAGCATTTTATAGAGCTAATTTATCACGAACCAACCACTATAAATGTAATATCTCAATAATTAAACCAAAACTGCCAGAATCATTCATGGACAGAATGAAGGCCCAAGTGCTGCCGAATGTCTCAAGGGCTTATTAAATTCGAGTGTGTAGACATACAAAAAACAAATTACCAATTATTTTGTAAAGCGTCTTAAGTAATTTAATTGGGAGCAACAGATTTCATTAATTATTTAAATTTTTGTTTTTGCACAGCGCACATCAGTATAAACTAAAGTAAATATCAAATACGTCCATTTATAGATCCAGTAAACCAGGACTAAAATTCTATATAAAGAAAACGAATGTGTAATTTTTAACGGATGTAAGGGCCGTTATTTAGAAAGAAATGTATTGTATTATTATTATACACATGGTTTGATTAATCGTTTGTGCCCATTAATCTTTGGTCGCCACTGTGCGATAGCAATGGAGTGAGGAATCTCCTAGTTGAGTCAAGCTTAGTTGACGGACGATGGTGTTGAGTCCTGTTGGAATGTTCATGGTCTGCGGACGAAACATTTGTCGCCCTGTTTTAGAAATTTTTCCCGATAATATTTGACAATTATTTTGATCCTACGGGTCCATGAATACGATGGAGAAAGCGGACCTATTGATTGTTTGTTCATACAACCGACCTCAATTTGGAATGCCGAACGTTTGTGTCCATTAACCTGTTGGTCGCCACTGTTGGCGATAAGCAATGGCGAAGATGCTCCCTAGTTGAGCCAATCTGCAACTGAAAAACGTGAACTCTTTTGCCATTGCAAAATGAAACTAAACTGTAGTAATATTGACCATTATTTAGCCCTTAGAATTTTTCTTCCAACTTGTCTAGTTTATCAATTTTCTTAAATTTTAGTTTCAATCTATAACATTGTAGTTTAAGTTTCATTTGTTAAAACAACCCATTTAAAGATTTATATACGCCCTTACCAAGTTAAAAAAGTCAGTTTTATTTTGTTTTACTTGCTTATTTTGTGGGAAAACGCCGATACAATAAAAATGTGTTAACAGCTCTTTAAAATGGCGAAGACTAAACTATTTTTACAAATCATATTCCACAGTACACGAGAAATTAAATAATTAAAGGATACAAACAACAACCGTTTTACTGATATGAAAATTTTCATACATTAAAATTAAACTTTCCTTCAGCAAGAAGTACTTTATTATAAATTACTTATGATGAAAGTTCTAATTACAATGTTTTTTGTGAATAAAAATTATGACCACGTGGAACAGAGAGTAGTTTCATTTGAATCGCCGTGTTTGGACATTTGACTTATCCTTTTTTTATTCATTCGTAGGTAATTTGTTTCAACATATCTTGCTGAAAAAATGGAAAACAATAATGAAAATTGTTAAAATAACACCATGTATGAATATAATTTTTAATTCTCATTTTAGCTTGTAACTTACCATAAATTTGGGGGCATTTTTATCAAATGGTGTAAGGAATTCAACTTTCTTTGGACAAAACGTATCTCCATAAATTTGTACCTGAAAACAATTAGAGAAATAATATAAGTATTCTAATTAAACTATAAAAACTGTGTTGTTAATCGATGTGAAGGATATAATAAAATAGATATTCTAGTTGAAAGACAGCCAAAGTTTTAATATAAAACATACCAATTCTCTATTAAATTGTACGCTGAGGGGAAATATAAAAAGTTGGCCAAATTTATTTGGGTTACTCTGAAATTAAATATTTATTTTTTACATTAAATACAATTATTAAATAGGTTCTCAAAAATCTAATGGAAAAAAATAATAATATGCATAAAAAACAAATATTCTTGATAACCCTAGACAGTCATCATTCGTCAAAATGACGACACGTAATTTCATTTTCGATTTAAAATGCATTTTAGTCTATTGGGAAATGGTAAATTTAAGTTATACTAATTCGACCGTTTTATGAATTTTTGTTTTATACTACTTAAAACCAAATTGAATAAGAAAATAAATTCAAGTTTGGTTCACTTTTTAGCTCACGATGAAAATTATAGCGTCTTGAAATCAGCCGTAGTCAAAATGACGAAGGATGACGTTAATGTACAAAAAATAAGGATGACCGTCCAGGGTTAAAAGAAAGTTAAAGACTCCTTACCAATTCACTATTAAATTACAGGCAAAGGAGTACTAAAAATTTGTCCAAATTTTAAAGGGGTTATTCTGAAATT
Organism: Haematobia irritans; assembly: GCA_003123925.1. Taxonomy (NCBI): domain Eukaryota; kingdom Metazoa; phylum Arthropoda; class Insecta; order Diptera; family Muscidae; genus Haematobia; species Haematobia irritans. The sequence goes on along the minus strand of PGFW01037836.1, from coordinate 3,383 downwards.
AAATATTTGTTTTTACATTAAAAATATTACATTGGTTTCTAAAAAATTTGATTAAAGAAATGCTAAAATAAGGTTAAAAACCTGTAATTTTGATGATAAAAAGGTCAAAACTGTAAATATCTAGTTGAAAAAAGCCAAATTTACAAAAAAAAACTTACAATTCTCTATTTTTAAAATTTGTTGAATCCATCTGATTTGCTCTGAATATAAATATTGTTTTTACAACAAAGAAAAACATAACTGGTTCCAAAATAATTAACAAATAATAATATAACAGTATGTAAGAAAGTCTTTTGACATTGCCAAATATTTCAAATGTCCAGAAATATGAAATATTAAATATTTTTATTTTTTTGCCAGCAATGCTGTGTACTATGTCATACTTTGCAAAATACATAATAAATATTTTTAAATTTTCATTATATTTAATTTTGGAACAAACATTAATTGTTTAACCTATTTCAAAAACAAACTTTCTTGACACACTGTACATAAAAAATATTCTTTTTAAAAGAAAGTCATATTAAAAAAATACTTACCAATTTATGAATAAACTATACGCTGAGATATAACAAAAATTTTCCAAATTCATCTGGAATTGAATATTAATTTTTTACATAGAATAATAAAAATTTCAATACACTTTCAATTTCAACATATTTTCCTAAATATTCTTAATAACTTTTTTCTAAACTACCGATAAAATATTAATAACTTTCATTTAAAAGGTTTAATAAACAAAACCCAATATATGTCTCAAAAATCCAAAATATTCCATGCCTTTATATTCCCTTGTTGCATACCTACTTAAAAGATGCAACAGCCCACGCCAACGCCAACTATACAACTGAAGCATGCCAAACAAAACCAAGCAAAGCCAAAACATTCCTACAACAACAAAAACACATGTGCCTTTATTGAAAACAACACCTCATCCAGCCAAATAAACCATCCGCGAATAACAAACACACACACACACACAAACCACTAAATGAACAAAAATAAAAACAACCCCACGCTCATGTATACACAACAAAACTCAAGTAACATCATCTTTACATTAATCACATTCCACTATTCCGATAAAGATCTCTGTACTATGCATTAGTTCATCGCATCTGCTGACAATTTACTCTAAGAATAATATTCGTAAAGGCACACCAGTTTATGAACGATGAAACGTTTAACTTAAAATTTGCAAAATTTTCATGAAATGTTATCTACCATTTTTGACGAAAATGTCTATAAATTTAATTACATGTGAACTAAAAATATTTCATTGGGAAATTTTTTACCAACAATTATTAACCATAGGAATTGTCAGTAAGAAATTGCTATCCACTTTCAAGTTCATTTTTCGTAAAAAAATATTTTCTCATACAAAAAAATCTTATGGTAAATTGCACTTATTATTTAGAAAATACTTTACATTTCACAAGTAGTTTTATAGCATGACAAAACGATTTTTAACTACCAGTTAAGAAATTTTTTAAAGGAAATTTCCATCGTATTTTGTAGGCCATGAACTAAACGATTGCTACTTAGAATTTGTAAAATTTCCTTTCGAGTAGTTAATTTTCGTTGAAGATACGAAAAATGAACTAAAATTCTGGAAAATTCTTGTAATAAATTATTGTAAAAATCTTCTTAAATTTACGAGACACTTTTTTTCTGTGTGGTTGATGGACGATGGTGTTGAGTATTGTTGGAATGTTCATGGTCCTGCGGCCGAAAGAAATTTCCGATAATATTTGGCAATTATTTTGATCTTACGGTCCGGTAAATGCGAGTGGAGAGCGACCTATCGATTGTTTGAACACTACTCAATTTAGAATAGCCAATGTCTAACGATTACGTTAAGTTAGGTATAGTGGCAGTCCGATATTTGTGGATCACTTGAACTATTCAGCCCATTGTGATACCACAGGGTGAATTTCTCTCTTATCACTGAGTGCTGTCCGATTCTATTTTAAGCTCATGCAGGGTTTTTTATAGCCCGAGTTCGAACGACGTTCCACATTGCGGTAAAACCATTTATAAAAGCTTTGAAACACTCAGAAATGTCACCAGCATTACTGAGAAGGGGGAATCCACCGACCTATGTATGCAAGGCGGGTATACTAACCATTGCACCACGGTGGCTCCCGATATTTCACGACTTAAATAACAAGAAAAACGAAGCGCCGTTCATGAAATCGTGAACGTGCGTAGACGAAACTATGAA
>PGFW01037833.1:21724-37952 GCA_003123925.1 Haematobia irritans | reverse complement strand
TTTATTTCTTGGGCTTTCTAGAAACCGTATATTCTATCGATTTGCCTGAAATTTTGAAAATCTTAGAGGGTATTTTTAAGAACTACAGTTAGGTGTACCAGAAATGGGGTGTATCGGTCCATGTTTTGGTATAGCACTCCATAAGACTTATCACCCGATTTTACTTCTTGGCCTTCCTCAAACCGTATTTTCTATTCGATTCTTAAAAATTTGAATCTAGAGGTATTTTAGCAACTACAATTAGGCTTGTACCAGGAAATGGGGTGTATTCCGGCTTCCCATGTTTTTGATATAGCCCATACACACAAAAAATTATCACCAAAATTTTTTTCAATTAAACATTTTAACTGAATTTTTGGAAAACGCAGATTCAATTAATATGTTAATTGATTCAATTAATTATTTAATCAAATCCTATAAAACCAATCAAAAATGATGATATTTGTTTACTGTTTCCAATTAAAATATTAATTGATTCAATCAATTTTGTTTAATCAATTCGGAAATTAATTTCAATTACAAACGTGATTGAAATTTTTTCCGCTTTCAATTACACATGTTGATTTGATCAATTCACCTTTGTGATTGAAATTGAATAATTTGAGCCAATGGAAAGAGCGAAAAGAGAACAAGAGAATGCGGTGGCTATTTATAAAAAATGTTATGATGGAGAGATCAGTCTTGTGAAGTAACTTCGTAACGAACGGTTGGGTTTTGTTTTTCGGCGTAAATTGAAAAACACTGATGGCGACATTCTGTCTGCTGCATTCAAAAATGTGTGCATAAATATTTTGAACGCAAAACAAAATCATAGCAAAGGTTGAAATAAATAAAGTGCTGCGAACAATAAATGTCACGTGCGTAAAAGTCTTGAAAAAATGATATGACAGAACGGCATTAGAAATTACCTGTGTTATGTGTTTGGGTATTGTTGCTAAAAATTGGATAAACAATCTACGTTATTTGAAGGTTAAGACATTTGTGAAATGTGAAATTACTGTTTTCTTATTGAAGCCTGATTTACATTAAACAAAGTAAATAATATATTTTTATTCATTTATTTTTTAGTGAGCCAATTTTATTTCGTGAAATTGGTCATCACATCAAACGGCATCATTTTATTCCAAATATATAAGAATATAAGAATATTGTTTGCCAATCAAAGGTGGGTACCATATTGATCTTTTAAAATTTATAATTTTTTTCCACTCCTAGTTTCTTTTAAACCAAGAGCGGTGTGGTTTGTTAGTATGGGTCTTGAAGTAGCCGAAGTAGCGTTGGCATTAGACTGGAATTTTATTGTTACTGCCTTTTTCAGTTTGCAACCCCAAAGTAGATAGCAGTATATCTGATATATAAACTAATGAGCTGAATTATTGTAACGGCGTAAAAAAAGTTTCTTTCTTTTGAATTAAAAATATGAAAATATCCGAAAATAAATAAAAAATATGTAGTTTCCATTTAGTATTTTTTTATTTCCAGAATTTTGCAAAAGTATCAATTAAACGATAATACAAATATTTCATTGTTTTGCCCTTATTTTTGTCTTTGATTGGTTTCAAGTTTTAATAACGATTTCCAGTGTGTGGAAATTTTTGGAAAGGAATTGTACTTAAATTAACCATTACCGAGCTCCTTAATAAGCCTTTTTTATTGCTTAGAAGACTACAACTGCAAAAGAGATTATAATCTGCAACCTCGGAAACTAATGAATTTAACTTGATATTCTATGCCAGGTAAGTTTAGCCAAAATTAACTTTTAATTGAACAAAATTTAAATTCGAATTATTCTGTTTACTTCAGAAAAACTTAATTTACTTAAGGTTTGCTGATTTATTGGAAATCTAGGCGCATTTACGTATTAAGAAGGCAACATGCTGACATGCGTTATATATTGATTAAGGAGATAATGATTTATATAATCTATTTTTTTTCACCCATATAGTTGTTATTGATAGTAATTTGTATGTGTAAGTTATGTTTAGAACAAAACACAAATGACAAGAACCAAATTTATTTGTCTATTGCATAATTCAAAAAATAATAAAAATATTAAATAAATGTTTTATAAAAGAAACACATATTTTCTTTTATTTTAAAATAAAACTAAATATCGGATTTTTGGACCGGGCGCAATATTAATAAAATTTTTTGATTTGAATTTTATAGTCAATTTCAATTTAATTATTTAAATTGAATGAATCAAATAGTTATTAAAAATTTTTGTCGAAACATTAATTAAAATTTTAATTTTGATTCAATTAAAACTGTGATTTAATTTTATGTTAAAAAATCAATCACGTTTTTATTGATTCCGTTACAAAAGTCAATTAAATTTTTAATTGAAAATCGTGTTGGTTTTCAATCAAAATGGTGTGGATTGATACTATCATTTTCGTGATTGAAGACATTTTCAATTAAAAAAATGATTGAATCCGCGATTTTCGTGATTGAAATCAAAAAAATTTTTTTTTGCTGTGTATAGACTGATTCTCCCGATTTTATTCTTTGGGCTTCTAGGAAACCGTAATTTCTATTCGATCTTGCCGCGAAATTAGAATTCTAAAGTATTTAGGAAACGAAAATAGATTGCCGAAAATCGGTGGTGCATCGCGTCCATGTTTTGGTATAGCCCCCATATAGATTGATCTCCCGATTTTATTTCTTGGGCTTCTAGGAAAACCGTATATTCTATTCGATTTGCCTGTAATTTGAAATCTAGAGGTATTTTAGAACTACAATTAGGTGCTACCAAAAATGGGGTGTATCGCGTCCTGTTTGGTGATAGCCCCCCATATAGACTGATTTCTCCCGATTCTTATTTCTTGGGCTTCTAGGAAAACCGATATATTCTATTCGATTTGCCTGAAATTTTGAAATCTAGAGGTCATTTTAGAACTACAATTTAGGTGTTACCAGGAATGGGGTTTATCGGTCCCTGTTTTTGGTATATAGCCCCCATAATAGCACGATCTTACGATTTTATTTCTCGGCTTTTCTAGAAACCGTATTTTTCTATTCGATTTCGCCTGAAATTTGAAATCTAGAGCGTATTTTTAGAAACAAAAATAGGTGTGCCGAAAATGGTTGTATATCGCCCCGTCCTGTTTTGGATATTAGCCCCCATATTAGGACCGATTCTCCCGATTTTATTTTTCTTGAGGTTCTAGAAACCGTATTTTCTATTCCATTTGGCTTTGAATTTGAAATCTAGATCGTATTTTTAGGACCAAAATTAGGATGTGTACCAGGCCAGAAATGGGGTGTATCGGGTCATATTTTTGGCCTATAAAATCTTATCTTTTTATATATTTATTGTGCACTCAAAAAAAAAGTTGAAGACTCTCTATTTCACTAAAGCCAATTTAATTTTATTTTAGTTTCATGGAATTTGTATTATATGGAAGAAAGTATTACTTTATCTCTAATAATTTTTTATGAACTAAATAACGGGAACAATTATTACACAAAAATTTGGGGGGGAAGGTAAAAAGTTTTACTAAATTAGTACTTCTCACAAAATATTTTATTATTTCTTTAAATTTGTAAATTTTACTAAAAAATGAGTCCATCATGAACTTCGTATGTCACTAAAGACATTCTTGCAATTTTGAACTCCAATTTTTTTCCTTCAAACTTACAACATTTTCTTTAACAAGTGAAAAAAATTAATTATGCGCTCTAATAAATTTTCTTGAATTTGTCGAAAAATATATACTTATTTTTGTGATATCGCGTGTGATGCAGCGTTTGTTAATTACTGTTTAGTTATTTAATTTTTTATAAAATATTTAAAAATTTTCTTAAAATTAACCAAATGTTTTCCTTCTGGTGGGTTCACTGTTTTTTCAGGCAATTTTGAATGACAGTTCACTTCAAAAAATTTTCTTAATTAAATTTACACAGTTTAGAAATTTGCGTCGTTGCTAAAGTCGTTAGTCTTTGAAGTAAGGCTAATTTTCTTAAAATATTTAATTTAAAGAAATCTTGAAATTAAGTGATATTGAATATTTAGATTTAATATAAAAAATGTTTCAAATACGGGCTTTAGATATATTTTCAAGAGTTTGATTTGGCTCTTTCGCGTTATAATTTCTATCCATTTTTACAGATGTTGACATCTTTGGCTCGGAAATCAATACCAAAATCCTTAAGGAAAGATCAAAATCTTTTTTGGTATTTTTTTAAAGTTGTAGGCCACTATAAAAAAGAAGTTCCTTTTTTCGTCACAAATGCGACTGAATAAACTAAGTGATCCTATACCTAACCCAAACTAACCATCCATTATGTTATAACATTTCTATGATGAATCCATGTTTTTTTATGTGTGTGTTACACCCTTTCTAGTTTGTGCAATAATATTTTGTTTCTTTTACTTCCAAATATTTCAATAAATATGTAAATCCCCCCAAACTCACTCTGAATGCGTTATCGTATTTGTACTATAAGTTGCTTTGGTATTATTATTATTCTATTGTATATCATCTCACCTACATCCATTCATTAGTGTCCTAGTCCTTTCGAAATGTCCAAAATTGTAGTGGGTTATAATCTATAAAATCATTGCAACTTGAAATGCTGGTTAAAAATGTAAATAAATAATGAACAATCACTAAAATTTGCACTTACCATTTGCGGATATTCTGTTGAAAATGATTGCCATTTATGTTTGATACGCGTTCACGTGATTATCATTGGCAGCAGAGGCTAGCTAACAGCATTGCCATGCATACCAGGCGTAGTAAATGCACCCGGCGTTTGGGTACATGGCCAAATTTTGCGGCAAATTGATGAATGCCGAAAACGGTCACAAAATGCTGGAAAAGTTCATCATAAAAAACAAATTTCAAATCGTTACGAGTGACGAAAACGACAACAACGACGATGATGATGATTATTATGATGAAGAGGACAACGACCGGACCAACCGACCGACCGAGTCGAGACACCACATGACACAAAAAAAACACACTTCGCGCGTCAGGTATTCCTTTTTTGTTATTATTCTTCTTCTACTTCTCCTCTTATTTTTTCTTACCCACTGGCAAGGTGAAAAAGTACAAAAAATACTTTCTGTTTTTGTTTGGTTTAAAATGCAATTTTCAATAGGAGACCATTCGCATTTGGCTTAAATTGAGTGCCGGAGAGCGCAAAGGAGAGAGTGAAGAGACCAATGGTAAAGGTAAAGAAAAGAAAATGAAAACAATTGTTGTTTATTTATTTTCTTATGGAACCACTTTTGCGATTAACATAAACATTATTTTTATATAATAAATTCAAGTAAATATATTAATAAACACGATAAGCGAGACGACTAAAAACTCACTAAATTTTAGCATTATCCTTATTATTGTTTGTCTTGTTGCCCCAATACTAATTATTATATTGTGTGGTAGATTACCGTTCTCCCGTAGTAGCAGTGGTACTAGTATATACTCTATTGAGAATATTATATTATATACGTGGAGTATATTGTGTAAAGGAGAACATAAAATAACTTTCGTTTTTCCGTAGTATCGATTTCCCAATAAAATATAAACAACATTGTCGTCGGCATAAAGTCGACAGCAAATGGCTAATGATGATGATTGATGTACGACGATGAAACTTTCGGCCCTATTAGTAATTCACAATTGCTTGTTGTTTGTTGTTTGTTGATTATTTTTGGTATTCGTCTTAGGCATGATGTTCTACAAGGTTCGAGTAAGTAAAGAATTAGTCGAACTAGTTCTCCATGTATGGAGGAAGAGTATATTTCTTTTCTTTCATAAAATGTGGGATGTCACACGAGTTACACTGCGTGTTAGATTATCTTTATTTTGAGTTTTACTAATTGGAAGTCTTTGATTTAATCACTTATTTCTTTTAAGTTATTCTTGTTATGTTTTATTTTCCAGCTTTTGATTGGCTTAGCGTATTACAGCCTTCAAATATTCCTAATTTCACCATAGACAACATAAGTAAGAAAAACACACAATTAATTCCTTAATATTCTTCATATTGGCGTTTGTTGATGGCAAGTCGACAAGTCCACTTCCCATTAAAAAGGAAGTTAATTTTGTGTTTTGTTGTTTTCTGTTTGGCAAACACAAACACACGCCACACAAACGCTTTAAAATATGCAGCTATTCACTCTCAACCCACCTAACCAACCACTGCATGCATACACAGTGCCAAAGAGAGCGAGGCCAGAGAGTGCTAGAGTGGGCGGCATGTTTTTGTTAGCATGACTGATGATTGTCTTTCTTCTTCTTCTTTTCGTTCTCATATATGGAATAAACGAGTGTAATTGTAGAGCTACTGCATTGTGTTATGCAGTACAATACTATACGATGACTATACAAACATTGTACTAAACGTAACGTATGATATCTAGGTACGTTTTATTATTTTCTACTACTAATACTCCATTGCAGGCCTTTTGGTTGGAGGGAGTTGGGGATGGGGCGGGGATATTTTGAACTTTCAATTTCATCAGATTTCGTATTGTTTTTGTTGTTTTTAACCAAGATCTCTTGCCCAATCTTTAGGGGACTCTAGTAATAGTAGTAGTTTTAAACCATAATGTTAATAGTAGACACAAAGGAGCAGAATGAGTGGAGAGACATATAGCTCATAAAAACCGCAAAACACACACAACACAACAGACACATACACAAAAGGACAATAAAGTCAACTATTATATATTTATATAACATCAATAGAAACGCGGCAAACCGAAAAGCGTCTGCAAATTAGCAAGCGGACTAACTTAAGCCGAGCCGCCGACACCAATACTAATAACTTTCTTGTGGCGCACTTGCTATTGCCTAGGCTTCAATGTGGTTTTTTTTTTTTTTTTTGTTGGTGATTGACGATGTTGCGATTGATGGTGCGTGATGATTGCCAGTTGGCCGCCGAGTATGGAAAAACAAAGCAGCGACAGCTACAACACCACCACCACCATCATCGCCACGCGAAGCTATTCATTTTTAGCAACGAAAAAACCACCCACCACCCTCAAATAAAACCGGAAACTTCATGCTCACCATCTCTTCACATACGCAACACATCTGATATTTTACTCTCACACTCTTTGACATTTTCCGACATACAAAACCCACCAGAGTCTTGTTCTCGTGCTGCATGGTGAGAGAGCAAAATGGAGTAAAGGGGTGAGATTCAAATGTGGGCAATTTTCGCGTTTTAATAGAGTTGGGTTTTCCCCTATTTATGCGGATTAGCATTATGTTAGTAATGTTTTTTTTCTTGAAAAAAGCCTCCACAGCTTAAGCTTGGCCATGAAGTTTTAGCAAGTCTAATTTTGGCATACGACTATTGTGGAAATACAACTACAGAAATTCAGTATAAAACACCCTTAGACCCAGTGTCGACTATGAGAGTATTTCTTACATCTGCAATAAGCATAGGATCGCGTATATCTGCTATGAAACTTTGAATACCCTGATTTATTTTTTTAAGAGGTTACTTTAAAAAATCCATTGAAGTATAAAAGTTAAAATCTTTTTGTTAGCATAGAATTTGTTAGTTGGAGATTCTTACCAAAATGGTAGCCATTTTTAACTATGAAATAAGTACAAATTCTTTTTGACAAAATTTTCTATAGAAATAAAAATTTTGACAAAATTTTTCTATAGAAAAAAATTTTGAACAAAATTTCTATAGAAATAAAATTTTGAAAAATTTCTATAGAAAATAAAATTTGACAAATTTTCTATAGAAATAAAATTTTGAAAAAATTTCATATAGAATAAAAATTTGACAAAAATTTTCTATAGAAATAAATTAAAAATTTTCTATAGAAATAACAATTTTTGACTAAAATTTTCTATAGAAATAAAATTTTGAAAAAATTTCTATAGAAATAAAATTTGACAAATTTTCTATAGAAATAAATTTTGACAAAATTTTCTATAGAAATAAAATTTTGACAAAAATTTTCTATAGAAATAAAATTTTGACAAAATTTTCTATAGAAATAAAATTTTGACAAAATTATCTATAGAAATAAAATTTTGACAAATTCTATAGAAATAAAATTTTCGACAAAATTTTCTATAGAAATAAAATTTTTGGCACAAATTTTTCTATAAGAAAAAATTTTGAACAAAAATTTTCTATAGAAATAAAATTGACAAAATTTTCTATAGAAATAAAATTTTGACAAAATTTTCTATAGAAAATAAATTTTGACAAAATTTTCATAGAAATAAAATTTGACAAAATTTTCTATAGAAATAAAATTTTGACAAAATTTTCTATAGAAATAAAATTTTGACAAAATTTTCTATAGAAATAAAATTTTAAAAATTTTCTATAGAAATAAAATTTTGACAAAATTTTCTATAGAAATAAATTTTGACAAAATTTTTCTATAGAAATAAAATTTGCAAAATTTTCTTAAAATAAAATTTTGACAAAATTTTCTATAGAAATAAAATTTTGACAAAATTTTCTATAGAAATAAAATTTGACAAAATTTTTCTATAGAAATAAAATTTTGACAAAATTTTCTATAGAAATAAAATTTTTACAAATTTTCTATAGAAATAAAATTTTGACAAAATTTCTATAGAAAAAAACACTTTTGAAAAAATTTTTCTATAAAAATGAAATATTGAGAAAATTTTCTATAGAAATAAAATGTGACAAAAATTTTCTATAACAAATAAAATGTTGACAAATTTGCTATAGAAATAAAATTTTGACAAATTTCTATTAAGAATAAAATTTTGAATAAATTTTCTATAGAAATAAAATTTTGACAAAATTTTCTATAGAAATAAAATTTTGACAAAATTTTCTATAGAAATAAAATTTTGACAAAATTTTCTATAAAAAATTAAAAATTTCTGAGAAATTTTCGTATAGAAATAAAATTTTGACAAAATTTTCTATAGAAAATAAATTTTGACAAATAATAATAATATAGAAAATAAAATTATTGACAAAATTTTCTATAGAAATAAAAATTTTGACAAAATTTTCTATAGAAATAAAATTTTGACAAAATTTTCTATAGAAATAAAAATTTTGACAAAATTTTCTATAGGAAAAAATTTAATTATTATGAAATAAAATTTTGACAAAATTTTCTATAGAAATAAAATTTTGACAAAATATTATATAGAAATAAAAATTTGCCACATTTTCTATAGAAATAAAATTTGACAAAATTTATATAGAATAAAATTTTAACAACAATTCGTAATTAAGCAATCTGAAAATTGCAAACTTTTTATGTTAATCTTGACTAACATTTCATAGGAAATGTACGAAAATTTTTAACAAGATATAAGATTTTTACTCAGGATTTCCTAAAACTTTTTTATACTTTCGATTGAAACAAAAATTGAGTGGAGATACAACGATACTCTCTGCTTCATTGGATTTACCAACCCATTAGCTGGTTAAGTCTGAGATATTTCCTGTGTTGAATGTGTGTGGAGTGGTGTTGTCCTGTCGCTGGTTATAAATGACCATTATTGCAAATGATGTAGATAAATATTGGGCGGTGAACAAATAGTATATGTAGATACTGGTTAGAAAGGGAAATCAACTTTCAGATCACACTAAGAGTGAGTGACAAATGCTGAATACAACAGACTGGACAAATTAAAACTCTAATTAAGTACAATTTAATTTTAGATTGCACTTAGAAATAAATTTTGCAAAATTCGTATAGAAATTAAGAATTTTTGCTACATAAGTTTCAAGAATGAAAATTTGTGAAAGAATTTTCTTATAGAAAAGTCAAATTTTGCAAATTTTCTATAGAAAATTTCTGTGAAATAATTTTCATATAGAAAATCTTAACATTTATTCATAACATTTTCGACACGATTTTTTTCTTATAGAATAAAATTTGACAAATTTTTTCTATAGATATAAATTTGTGCAAAATTTCGTATATAATATAAATGCAAAATTTCTTGATAATTTACTACTTATTATAAGAAATTGAAAATTATTTATAGAAAATTGCAACAATTTATTATATTAGAAATTTGATCATTTTCAATTTTCTATAGAAAAATTTTGACCAAAATTTTTTTTCTATTAAAAAATTTTAAATTAGTTCTGTGGATTTGTCAAAAATTTATTTGCTTAGAAATAAAAATTTTGTAAATTTATTTTAAATAATATTCAAATTATTTTGATCAAAATTTTCAATTTGTATCTATAAAATTTTTGACAAATATCTTCTATAGAAATTTAATAATTTTTGTTACGAAAATTTTCAAATTATAGGAGAAAAAATTTGGCTCAATAATTTATTCTATTAGAATTTAAAATTTATAAAATTTCTTAAGAAAAAATTTTCAAAATTACTGTCTGATGAGAAATTTGTCACAAAATTATTCTATTGATTAAAATTTTGTCAAGATTATCTTCTAAAATAGAAACATAAATTTTCAAGAATTTTTTCGTATAGAAATTTTCAAAATTTACGATTTTCTATAGAAAAATAATTTTGTCAAAATTTTTCATGATAGCAAAATATTTTGACAAATTCTTAATTTTTAGAAAAATTTTTCTTAAAATTTAAAATTTCTGATCGTAAAATTCGTCATGATTAATTAATTATATTAAGAACTGTTCTGATAAAAATTTAATCATCTATCGAAATTTTTACAAAAATAATGTTTGATCAAAATTCTTGTACAAAATTTTCATAATTCTATAGAAAGTATCAAAATATTTCTTTGAAAATTTGAATTAATTTCGTAGTAGAATATTAATTAAATTTTATGCATTTCTCTATAGAAATAAATTTTTGACAAAGTTTCTTTATTTTATAGAATAAATTGCAAAATTTACTCATATTCTGTAGAATATATTTTGTCAAATTTGCGATTTCTATAGAATTTAAAATTTTTATTTTATCGAATTGTCAAAATTTTTACGTAATTCTATAGCACCTCACAAAATTCTTCCTTTCCCCCTCCCTCTAAGTTATCAATTTTTATTTCTATAGAAATATTATTTTCAAATTTTATTTCTATAGAAATTTTGCAAATTCTCAATGTTTTATAGAAATTTGTCAAAATCTTATTTGCTATTATAGAGAATTTTTTTTTCAAATTTCTAGTAGTCTCTATTTAGAGCAAAATTTTGACAAAATTTATGATCCCATTTGTCCTATTTTCGGGAAACGGCAAATTCGCAAGAAATTTGATTTTTCTATATAAGTTAAGAAATTATAGTCAAATCGAAAATCTTTGCCGATTTCGATTCTCAAACACTTGATAGGTGTTAGTAAAATTTGATAGTAAATTTGGTATGTCCATATTGAGGTATTTTATGAGCTCGACCGAAGCACGTTTCGGCTCAGCATTCGGCCAAAATCGATAATAGCCCACAGAATCGCGCCTTCGGCTGTCAAGAGGCGCGATTAACGAAGACGAAGCGTTTGTAATCTGTTCATATTGAATTTGTGCAAGTGTGTGAAATTGATCTCCAATCAAAACACCTTGGAGCTTACAATATAAACGTAAGAAATAATATTAAAAATCCTTTTTTTCGTGATATATCAAGTTACTGGATGAACTATTTTATTATTGGTATTATGCATTTGTGATGGAAAAAAATATTCTAATAATTGAACTTAAACGACCACCAAAGATTTTTTAATTAAAAGTTTAAGAACAATAAATTCGGTTCGAGCCGCACTTATTGTTGGTTTTTGGGCGAACATCGGCTTTCGTGCCAAAACACCCGCTTCGGTCGAGCTCTAGAGGACATGGGGGAGTATACTAACTCTTGACATTCTTGCGTCGTGGGGACAATTCTGAATAGATCCAGTATTGTCCGTCCGTCCATACCCCTTGTTGAAATCCACGACAATTATTGGGACTTCCTTTTGCTCTAATACTGTTATCCGCGATTCTGATTTCTTAACGCTAGGTCTATCCGAGATCCACTTCACTTGGTATAGTGTTCATCTTAAGTACCACAAAAAAAATTTCTGATTCAATCACAAAATTAATTGTTCCAATTACCTTTTTAATTGAAATGATTTCAAACACGAAAATGATAGTATCAATCATTGATCATTGGCAATTTTCAATACATTTTCTAATTGATTCAATTAAATATTTAATTGATGTTGATTGGAAAATTCAATTATTTTTTAATTAAACACGAAACTAATTTTAATCACTATACTACACACACACAAAAAAAACTGATTCAAACACGAAATTAATTGATCCATTAACTTAGTTAACCCTAACCTTCGAGCGATGAGATAAAACAACCCTTCTGAAAAAAAATTGAAAAGATTTTAACTCTTTTTAAAGGATAGGGTCTGGGGGAGCCTGGCACAAAAACTGAAGTACCCAATTTTTCACTCCATGGATTCCATACGCGTGTCCTGTGCATTTCAAGCAAATCGGATGACTTACAAACATCTATGTTCTGATATTCCGAATCGAAAGTCGCAAAATTTTCGTTTAACAATAATTTCTTAAAACTTATAAGAAAAAAATTCTTGCGATTTTCGTTTCCGAATATCGGAACATTAGGGAATAATTTTGACAAAATTTTCTATAGAAATAAAATTTTGAGAAAAGTTTCTATAGAAATAAAATATTAATAAAAATGAAATATTGAGAAAATTTTCTGTAAAACAGAAATATTGAGAATATTTTCTATAGAAATAAAATTTTGACAAAATTTTCTATAGAAATAAAATTTTGACAAAATTTTTTTTGAAATAAGATTTTGACAAATTTTCTATAGAAATAAAATTTTGACAAAATTTTCTATAGAAATAAAATTTTGACAAAATTTTCTATAGAAATAAAATTTTGACAAAATTTTCTATAGAAATAAAATTTTGTAAAAATTTTATATAGAAATAAAATTTTGACAAAATTTTTATATAGAAATAAAATGTTGACAAAATTTTCTATAGAAATAAAATGTTGACAAAATTTTCTATAGAAATAAAATTTTGACAAAATTTTCTATAGAAATAAAATTTTGACAAGATTTTCTATAGAAATAAAATTTTGACAAGATTTTCTATAGAAATTAAATTTTGACAAAATTTTCTATAGAAATAAAATTTTGACAAAATTTTCTATAGAAATAAAATTTTGACAAAATTTTCTATAGAAATAAAATTTTGACAAAATTTTCTATAGAAATAAAATTTTGAAAAAATTTTCTATAGAATAAAAATTTTGACAAAATTTTCTATAGAAATAAAATTTTGACAAAATTTTATATAGAAATAATATGTTGACAAAATTTTCTATAGAAATAAAATGTTGACAAAATTTTCTATAGAAATAAGATTTTGACAAAATTTTCTATAGAAATAAGATTTTGACAAAATTTTCTATAGAAATAAAATTTTGACAAAATTTTCTATAAAAATGAAATATTGAGAAAAATTTCTAGAGAAATAAAATTTGGCAAAAATTTTCTATAGAAATAAAATTTTGACAAAATTTTCTATAGAAATAAAATTTTGTCAAAATTTTCTATAGAAATAAAATTTTTACAAAATTTTCTATAAAAAAAATTTGACAAAATTTTCTAAAGAAATAAAATTTTGACAACATTTTCTATAGAAATAAACTTTTGACAAAATTTTCTATAGAAATAAAATGTTGACAAAACTTTCTATAGAAATAAAATATTAAGAAAATATTCTATAAAAATGAAATATTGAGAAAATTTTCTATAGAAATAAAATGTAGACAAAATTTTCTAACAAATAAGACTTTGACAAAATTTGCTATAGAAATAAAATTTTGACAAATTTTTCCAGAAAAATAAAATTTTGACAAAATTTTCTATAGAAATAAAATTTTGACAAGATTTTCTATAGAAATAAAATTTTGACAAAATTTTCTATAGAAATAAAATTTTGACAAAATTTTCTATAGAAATAAAATTTTGACAAAAATTTCTATAGAAATAAAATATTAAGAAAATTTTCTATAAAAATGAAATATTGAGGAAATTTTCTATAGAAATAAAAGTTTGACAAAATTTTCTATAGAAACAAAATGTTGACAAAATTTTCTATAGAAATAAATATTAGAAACTTTTCTATAAAAATGAAATATTGAGAAAATTTTCTATAGAAATAAAATGTAGACAAAATTTTCTTAGAAATAAGATTTTGACAAAATTTTCTATAGAAATAAAATTTTGACAAAATTTTCTATAGAAATAAATTTTGACAAAATTTTCTATAGAAAAAAAATTTTGACAAAATTTTCTATAGAAATAAAATTTGACTAAATTTTCTATAGAAATAAAATTTTGACAAAATTTTATATAGAAATAAAATTTTGACAAAATTTTCTATAGAAATAAAATTTTGACAACATTTTCTATAGAAATAAAATGTTGACAACATTTTTTATAGAAATAAAATTTTAACAAATTATAAATTTTTAACTCAGATTCCCTAAAACTTTTTTTTAGATTGACTAGAATCAACAATGTAGAAAATTTAAGGATTATTATAAATCTATTACGTCTATATAGATAGATTGTCTGAAGTATTTAGAAAATATGCAGAAGCGTAAGGCATATGATTTCAAAGGCATTGAGGAGGTATATGAATGGAACTTCTATCTACTACATATTTGACGTTTTTGGTGATAAATTTTGAAATGAATTGAATTGTAACGTAAAAGATTTCCCAACTGAAAATTTGTTAAACCAATTACAGTTCAGAATTTCTATTTGGGCTGTTTTTTAGGCTTTCGTTTTCAAGTGCTGCCGGTAAGTGACTTGAGGACCTTGTTCAGAGGGTATCACAAAAGGCGGTGGTGTTAGCAGATGACTTAAAAAGGGCAGATGAATTGAATTACGATATTCGTGGAATTTCGGAACACTTTCAGAAGGGAACCTTAATGTTGTCCACATTTGGGATATGTCAGCTTTTCAGAATTTTTGATTCGCTTCACTATATAAAACTCCTACACAGTTTCCACTTTATAAAAGTTGTAGATAATTGAATGTTACGAGTCTATAGCGAAATAATACCAAGAAGCGACCCTTCATTAATCCTGGAAGGAAGCGATAGATTGAATGCAGAAAACGTATATAGTTTCGCAACAGTTCTAGGCTAGAAGATTAGAAGTTATCTAAATTTCAATCTCATTTCTATTAAAATTTGTATTCCTTCTAAAATGCTAAGCAAAGAACAGACTACAATCATAACGCTAATGTACCTTTTTCTAAACTAAATTTCTGGAAAGAATTTCCACAAATCACCAAATTCTACAATAGGAAATGGAGTTTGTGAAAATAAAAATGATCGTTCCAGCATTTTCTACATTCAATAATGAATTTGGATGCATAGCAAGCGTAAGATATCCCTATGTTGAACACACATTGCTTTAATCATACTCTGTTTAATATAAAATACATACTTAGAAATAATTCTCAATTCTTAAATCTCAAAATCATTCACAAAATCATATTTTCATTTTGTACACACGCAGTGTTGCCAGTATTAGGGATTTTCCCCAAAGTGGGGAAATTGAATGATGACTTAATAAAATGAAAAGAAATTGTGATTGTTGACGTTTTTGGATTGAGGATTTGATGGGGGTACTTCTAGAAATTTGGGTGTTTTCGAAATGTATTCATAATAAATCCGATTTAGAATATGGGTTTACATAAAATACTTTTTTACATTCTTAAAAAGGTGTAGAGCATCCCCTAAATATGAAAAAATCTCTGCTCTGCTTTAAACCACTGCATAAATAGAGCATTTGAACTAGAAAATTGGCATAACAAAAATGTAAATTTGTTTAAATTATTATGGATTTTCTACAGCAGAGACCATTGGTTTATTATCTTTTTTTCACAAAAAAAAAACTTGACAAACATTTACTGGAGATTTTTGTAAGGAATTTCAATTCAAATCGGCAATTTTTGGAAATACTGGCAACACTGTACACACGAAAAAAAAGATCGGAAAATTTCAAAGAGAATCATCCGGTACGAACACATATACACACTCACTCACCCAAAATACAACCAATTATTTGTACTATTGTTATTGTCGAAATTGTTAGGCTTTTAGTTGTAAAATCCACATATTTTTACTATATATGTAAAGTACATATATAGTACAAGGAGTTCAATATATTTAATATAAACATTTCATACGATTATTAACACTTTTTCAACTAAAAATAAGATGCACGCCGCGAATATTATTGATGCTTTGACTAAGATCTCTCTCTTG
>PGFW01037829.1:19839-30632 GCA_003123925.1 Haematobia irritans | reverse complement strand
TGTGAACTAGTTCAGTTTGCTCATTTCAGTGAACCGTTCAATTGAGATAGTTCGTTCGCGAACTACCTAACTCTACATTAAACTATACCAAACTTTTGGAATTCTTTGTATCTCCCTACAAATCTGTTGCAGTAAGAAATTGTGCTTTTTATACATCAGAAGTCTTTTTTTCTCTAAATACGTAACATAGTTTTGACCATGGCTTTGACTCACTTAAAAAATCATTTAATTC
Organism: Haematobia irritans; assembly: GCA_003123925.1. Taxonomy (NCBI): domain Eukaryota; kingdom Metazoa; phylum Arthropoda; class Insecta; order Diptera; family Muscidae; genus Haematobia; species Haematobia irritans. The sequence continues at coordinate 30,400 of PGFW01037829.1, read as the reverse complement.
ACAAATTAAATAATTTTTTTTTTATACATGCCGTTATTGTTTTTACTTTAAACTAGTGTTGGGCATTATAGTTCAGTGTAGTCGATCCCCTCAATTCAGCTCTTTTCCGATCAACGAACTAATTCGGTCCGTTAGTTCATAGTTCCATTTTCGGTCAGTGACCCGAAATGGAAGTGGAATGGAACTGGAAAAGCAACAAATTCTGTTGTTGTTTCTTCAGTTCATCAATAATGAATATAATAGCCTTGCGTTGATTTATTCACCAAAAAATACTTGCGAAAGAATCCGCGAACAGCTTATGTGCAAAAAAAAGATCGAGATGAGCCTAAAGGCAGAAAATTGTCCAATTATTATTAAGAAAGCGAAAATAACTGAGCGACCAAACTCATACAATGTGCTTAGGCTAGCTAAACTGACATGGTGAACGGAAAAGAACGCATAGATAGACCGGGTACTTATCAGCCAACCTGTTAGGTGGGAGGACTTCGGACGGAGATTAAGACTTTCTTCTATTGGGTCTAAAGTGGGCTAACGCGAACCCAAAGTGGACAGGGGCTAACGCGAACCCAAAGGGACTTTTACCTATGGACAGAGTCCAAAGTGGGCCAATGTGAACCCAAAGGAGTATAGGTGGCCGGCCTTCGCCCGGGCTTTGAGATTTTCTCCTATGGGCAGAGTACACAGTGGCCTAACGCGAACCCAGGGCCTGATTATGAAGTTTTTTTATATGTATTCTAAATATATTTTAGGATGGTTATGTGCCATGGGTACTAAATCCATTATACATGATAATGAAAACTTTAGGGGCTTGTAACTCCGAAAATAAGTCTTTCCCACAAGAAGTAGTCTTTACATTTTGTGTATAGAATCGAAAAGTCTGTACGCTGGCTACAAATTGGACCAATCGGATAACTTGTACTAAAGTAGATTATCGTCCGGTTATTGTTTTACTTTAAACTAGTGTTGGGCATTATAGTTCAGTGTAGTGATCGCTCACTCCAGCACTTTTTCCGATCAACGAACTAATTCGGTCCGTTAGTTCATTGGTCCATTTTCGGTCAGTGACCCGTTCATTTCAACTACTGTTGTTTCTCTCTTCCAGTTCATCATAAATGAAATATATTAGCCTTGAGTTGATTTGTTCATCCCAAAAAATACTTGCGAAAAGAATCCCGAACAGCTTATGTGCAAAAAGATCGATAAGCTAAAGGCGAAAATTGTCCAATTTATTATTAAGAAAGCGAAAATAATCTGAGGCGACCAAACTCATACAATGTGCTTAGGCTAGCTAAACTGACATGAGTGAAGCGGAAAAGAACGATAGATGTGAACTAGTTCAGTTTTTGCTCAATTTCAGTGAACCCCTCTTAGCCTAGCGAAACTAAAGGGTGATACGGTCAAAATTTGGTCAATATAAACTTGACGTATTTCTTTCAATTTTGCATTTAAAAACCTGAATACCCCTCATTTTGAAGGTGGTGTGTGTGTAGAATGTTGCCCCTATTTTGATTTTGGAATTCACTCTTCAGTTGTCAAAATGCCGTCCAAACAAGAGAGCAGCGTATCAAAATTTGTGCTCGCGGCATCGCGAAAATCCGAGCTACTCGCACGCAAAGCTGGCAAAACGCTAAAAGTTGTCAAATCAACCGTTACAAAATGTAATTAAGGTTTGGGGACGTTTGTCGACCAGCCAGGAAGTCCTGGATCGGGGGGAAATTCGAAAACCGGAAGGCCGCTGAGACGACAAAAGAGAGTTGCCGGTAGTTTCAAGCGAAACCCTAACCTCTCTCTCTGCCGAGATGCCGCAATAAGCTGGTGTATCGTCAACAACCGGTGCATCGAGCCAAAAAAAGCCGGACTATCGACTTACAAGAAGGTAGTGACTCCAAATCGCGATGATAAACAAAATACGACGGGCCAAAGCGCGATCCCGGAGAGCTGTACGACGTACGAAAACCTACGTCAAAGCGACTACAAGCAGCTTCCGGGACAGGAGTTTTTAACGGCAAAAGGAAGGGGAAAGGTATAGTTTTCAAGCACATAAAACTGTCAAAGTTCGCAAAGAAATATCTGGTTTGGCAAGCCATCTGCAGCCTGTGGCTTGAAAAGCATCATTTTCATAGCTTTCGGGGACTGTCAACTCAAGAAATTTACGTGAAAGAGTGTTTGAATAAACGTCTGCTCTTTCCTGAAGAAACCACGGTTGTTCCGTACTGTTTTGGCCGGATTTGGCATCTTGCCATTCGGTAAAAAGCCATGGAGTGGTAGCCGCCAACTAACGTGCAGGGTAGTTCCCAAGGAACAAGAACCCTCCAACACGCCTAGAGACTCCGCCCAATTGAGAATACTGGGCTATTGCCAAGCGGAAACCTAAAGAAGACAAAAAAACTGCTAAGGACGAAGCAGGCAGTTCATAGGCAAACTGGCTTTCTGCGGCGAGAAGGTGGACAAGGTGCTGTACAAAATCTGATGGCAGGTGTCAAGCGTGAGGCCCGGCAATTCGGATTGGAAAAGCGAAAAGCCTAACTGAATATTTTTCCTGAATTTTATATAATTGAACTTGAAAAGAAAATTTAATTTGATTTTTTAATAAACGATTCACCATTTACACGCTTTTCCCTTGCACCAAATTTTACCGTATCAACCCTTTACAATGTTGCTTAGGCTAGCTTAAACTGACCAATGGTGAACGGAAAAGAAACGATAGATGTGACCTAGTTCAGTTTGCTCATTTCAGTGAACCCCTCAATTGAGCTAGCGAACTAAAGGGTGATACCGGTCAAAATTTGGTCAAATATAAACTTGACGTAATTTTTTTCCCCCCTTTCAATTTTTGCAATTTAAAAGAACCTGAATTACCCATCATTTGAGGTGGTTGTGTGTGTAGAATGTTGCTGCCTATTTTTGATTTTTGGAATTCACTCTTCAGTTGTCCAAAATGCCGTCCAAACAAAGAAGAGCAGCGTAATCAAAATTTTGCTGCGCGCATGCGCGAAAATCAGCGAGCTACTCGCACGCAAAGCTGGCAAAATCAGCTAAAAAAAGTGTCAATCAACCGTTACAAATGTAATTAAAGGGTTTGGGGACGTTTGTCGAACAGCCAGGAAGTCTGGATCGGGGGGAAAATCGAAAAACGGGAAGCCGCTGAGACGAAACAAAGGAGAGTTGCCGGTAGTTTCAGCGAAACGCTGAAAACTCTCTCATCTCTCCGAGATTGCGCCGCAAATAGCTGGGTGTTATCGTCTACAACGAACCGTGCATCGAGCCAAAAAAAACGAGCACGGACTAATCGATTACACAAGAAGGTAGTGACTTCCAAAATCGCGGATGAATAAACAAAATACGTGAAGGCCAAAGCGCGAATCCGAGGCTGTAAGACACAGACGAAACCTACGTCAAAAGGCGACTACAACAGCTTCCGGGACAGGAGTTTTTTAGCGGCAAAAGAAAGGGGAAATATATTTTCAAGCAGCATAAAACTGTCAAAGTTCGCAAAGAAATATCTGGTTTGGCAAGCATCTGCAACCTGTGGCTTTGAAAAAAGCAAGTCATTTTCAATAGCTTTTCGGGAGGCTTGTCAACGCAAAAATTTACAAGTTGAAAGAGGTGTTTGAATAAACGTCTGCTGCCTTTCGCTGAAGAAACACGGTTTGTTCCGTACTGTTTTGGCGCGGATTTGGCATCTTGCAATTGCGGTAAGGATAGGGTGTGGAGCCGCCATACGTGAGTGGTTCCAAGACAAGAACCCTACAACACAAGCCGGACTCCGCCAGTTTGGAGAAATCCTGGATATTGCCAGCGGAACATAAAGAGAGCCGGAGGCAGAGCAAAGCAGTTTTAGGCTGAGGGTTTCATGACGGCGCAAAGAGCTGAAGGTGGCTGTAAAATCTGATTAGAGGTGTCAGCGATGGGCCGCGAGTTAGCGGGTTTAGGAGCGAATAAGCACTAAAGTGAATATTTTTCCTGGAATTTTATATATAATTGAACTTGAAAAGACATTTAATCTTGATTTTTTAAATAAACGGGAGTTCACACCACCGGCGATTGACCAAATTTTACACCGCCATTTTCCCTGGCCAAATTTCCACACCCGTACACACCTTTACACCTCCAATGTGCTTAGCTTAGCTATACTCGACATGGTGAATCGGAAAAGACGATATACAGTTTGGTCAAAGAAAGTGTTTGACACTGGGAGTACAAATTATGTTTTGTTCCATATTAAAATAATGAAATTTAAAAAAAATATTTTAGGTAATTTTGGCAAGTATACCATACGTACCCAGAATTAAAAACTTATAAAATATTTAATATTTTCAATTATGTCTAGGAATTTGAATATTTGGCAGATGTCAAAGACTTTCTTGACAATAGGCTGTATGGTGAACTTAGTTCGTTTGCTCAATTTCAGTGAACCGTTCTAATTGAGATAGTTCGTTCGCGAACTACCTAACTCTACATTAAACTATCCAAACTTTTGGAATTCTCGTATCTCCCTACAAATCTGTTGCAGTAAGAAATTGCGCTTTTATACATCAGAAGTCTTTTTTTCTCTAATACGTAACATAGTTTTGACATGGCTTTGACTCACTTAAAAATCATTTATTCACATTAAATATTTTTTTAATACATTTTTCCATTAGTGCTGTTTTTGCATTTTAAATTGCAAACAAAATATGCAACAAAAAAGCATCCGAATCAGGAAAAGCTGCGCAAAAATCTCAAAGTTGTGCAGCAGTTGCAGCGCAACATTACGTTTCCGAATAGTCCCAGACTTCAAGAAAAAATCGTCGTAGGATAAAAAGTTTGCCAATGTCGATTTTAAAAATTATTCTAAACAGGATAATATTTACAAATCGCGGTAATGTGAAAATTTATTTGGCTTAACCGTAGCTCAAATATAGAAGTATAAAAAAAGAAGGAGATCGAGTTTTCCGTCGATATGTGACTAATGGGGAATGAAACATGGCTCATCACTACATCCTGAGCCGCAAATCGACGTCGGCTGAGTGGAAAGCGTCACCCGGTGAACCGTTCTCCGAAGCGTGAAAGCTCAAAAAGTCCGCTTGGCAAAGTAATGGCCGTCTGTTTTTTAGGATGCGCATGGAAATTTTTTATCGATTATCATTGAAAAGGGAAACATCAACGTGATATTATATGGGTTATTGGCCAGGCGTTGAAGGTCGACAATCGGCGGCAAAACGGCCGCATTGTAAAGGAGAAAAAAGTGTTTGTTCCACCAGACAACGCCTGCCACAAGTCATTGGGAGATACGATGGCAATTCATTAGATGTGGCTTTTCGATTGCTTCGCCAACCACTCGTAGTTTCGCAGATCCGGCTACAGGATTTTTTTTGTTCTAGACCTTCAAAGGTATGCTCGCAGGGAAAATTTGGCGCAATGAAGAGGTGATCGCCGAACTGGAGGCCTATTTTGAGGCAAAACGCGAAGGAGTACTTACCAAAATGGTATCAAAAAATTGGAAGGTCGTTATAATCGTTGTATCGCTCTTGAATGGGAACTATGTTGAATAATAAAAACGAATTTTGACAAAAAAATGTGTTTTTCTTTGTTAGACCGGGTACTTATCAGCCAACCTGTTAGGTGGGAGGACTTCGGACGGAGATTAAGACTTTCTTCTATTGGGTCTAAAGTGGGCTAACGCGAACCCAAAGTGGACAGGGCCAGACGCGAACCCGAAGATGGACTTTTACCTATGGACAGAGTCCAAAGTGGGCCAAATGTGAACCCAAAGGAGTATAGGTGGCCGGCCTTCGCCCGCTTTGAGATTTTCTCCTATGGGCAGAGTACACAGTGGCCTAACGCGAACCCAGGGCCTGATTATGAAGTTTTTTTTATATGTATTCTAAATATATTTTAGATGGTTATGTGCCATGGTACTAAATCCATTATACATGATAATGAAAACTTTTAGGGGCTTGTAACTCCGAAAATAAGTCTTTCCCCACAAGAAGTAGTCTTTAACATTTTGTGGTATAAAGAATCAAAAAGTCTGATACGCTGGCTACACAAATTGAATCAATCGGATAACTTGTAGCTAAAGTAAGATTATCGTCCCGTTATTGTTTTTACTTTTAAAAGCTAGTGTTGGGCATTATAAGTTTCAGTTGTAGTGATCGCTCACTCCAGCACATTTTTTTCGCGATCAACGGAACTATTCGGTCCGTTAGTTGCATTGTGCCATTTTTCGGTCAAGTGACCCGTTCATATTCACTACTGTTGTTTCTCTCTCCAGTTCATCATAAAATTGAAATATATTAGCCTTGAGTTGATTTGTTCATACCAAAAAATACTTGCGAAAGAATACCGCGAACAGCTTATGTGGCAAAAAGATCGATATGAGCCTAAAGGCAGAAAAATTGTCCAATATGTATTAAGAAAGCGAAAATAAACTGAGCGACCAAACTCATACAATGTGCTTTAGCTAAGCTAAACTGACATGAGTGAAGCGAAAAAGAACGATAAGATGTGAACTAGTTGCAGTTTTTGGCTCAATTTCAAAGTGAAGCCCCTCATAGCCTAGCGAAACTAAAGGGTGATAACCGGTCAAAATTTGTCCAATATAAACTTAGACAGTATTTCTTCAAATTTTGCCATTTAAAAACCTGAATAGACCCTCATTTTGGAAAGGTGTGTGGTGTGTCTGTAGAACTGTTGCTCCTATTTTGATTTTGGAATTGCACTCTTCAGTTTGGTCAAAAATGACGTCCAAACAAGAAGAGCAGCGCTAATCAAAATTTGGCTCTGCGGCGATCGGCGAAAAATCGAAGCTACTCGCACGCAAAGCTGGCAAAAGTCGCTAAAATTAGTTGTCAAATCAAGCCGTTACAAGAATGTAATTAAGGTTTGGGGACGTTTGTCGACAGCCAGGGAAGTCTGGATCGGGGGGGAAATTCGAAACCGTGAAGCCGCTGAGACAGCACACACAAAGAGAGTTGCCGGTAGTTTGCAAGCGAAAACCCAGACCTCTCTCTCTCGTATCCGAGATGCCAGCAAAATAAAAGCTGGTGTAATCGTCTAAAACCGAGCGTTGCATCGAGCCAAAAAACGAGCCGACTATCGACTTAAGCAAGAAGGTAGTGACTCCAAATGCGCGATGATAAACAAAATACGACGGCCAAAGCGCGATCCCGGAGGCTGTACACGACGAAAACCTTACGTCAAAGCGCCCCCCCACCCCGCCCCCCCCGCCCCCCCCCGCCCCCCGCCACTACAAGTCAGCTTCCGGGACAGGAGTTTTACGCAAAAGAAGGGGAAAATATATTTTCAAGCACGATAAAGACTGTCAAAGTTCGCAAGAAATATCTGGTTTTGGCAAGCAATCTGCAGCCTGTGGCTTGAAAAAGCATCATTTTCATAGCGTTTTCGGGGATGTCAACAAGAGAATTTACGTGAAAGAGTGTTTTGAATAAAACGTCTGCTGCCTTCCTGAAAGAAACACGGTTGTTCCGTATGTTTTGGCCGGATTTGGGCTATCTTGCCATTGCGGTAAAAAGGCATGGAGTGTAAGCCGCCAACTACGTGCAGCGGTAGGTTTCCCAAGGAACAAGAACCCTCGCAACCGCAATGCTCCGCCCAATTGAGAATACTGGGCTATTGCCAAGCGGAAAGCCTAAAGAAGACCAAAAAAACTGCTAGGACGAAGCAGGCCAGTTCATAGGCAAACTGCTTTCTGCGGCGAAGAAGGTGGACAAGGTGGCGTAGCAAAATCTTGATGGCAGGTGTCCAAGCGTGAGGCCCGGCAATTCGGATTTGGAAAAGCGAAAAGCCTAACTGAATAATTTTTCCTGAATTTTATAATAATTGAACTTGAAAAGAAAATTAATTTGATTTTTTTAAATAAAACGAGTTCACGCAATTTACACGCATTTTCCCATTGGCCAAATTGTTCAGCCGTATCAACCCTTTACAATGTGCTTAGGCTAGCTATACTGACCAAGTGGTGAATCGGAAAAGAAACGATAGATGTGACCTAGTTCAGTTTGCTCATTTTCAGTGAACCCCTCAATTGAGCTAGCGAACTAAAGGGTGATACCGGTCAAAATTTGGTCAAATATAAACTTGACGTAATTTTTTTCCCCCCTTTCAATTTTTGCAATTTAAAAGAACCTGAATTACCCATCATTTGAGGTGGTTGTGTGTGTAGAATGTTGCTGCCTATTTTTGATTTTTGGAATTCACTCTTCAGTTGTCCAAAATGCCGTCCAAACAAAGAAGAGCAGCGTAATCAAAATTTTGCTGCGCGCATGCGCGAAAATCAGCGAGCTACTCGCACGCAAAGCTGGCAAAATCAGCTAAAAAAAGTGTCAATCAACCGTTACAAATGTAATTAAAGGGTTTGGGGACGTTTGTCGAACAGCCAGGAAGTCTGGATCGGGGGGAAAATCGAAAAACGGGAAGCCGCTGAGACGAAACAAAGGAGAGTTGCCGGTAGTTTCAGCGAAACGCTGAAAACTCTCTCATCTCTCCGAGATTGCGCCGCAAATAGCTGGGTGTTATCGTCTACAACGAACCGTGCATCGAGCCAAAAAAAACGAGCACGGACTAATCGATTACACAAGAAGGTAGTGACTTCCAAAATCGCGGATGAATAAACAAAATACGTGAAGGCCAAAGCGCGAATCCGAGGCTGTAAGACACAGACGAAACCTACGTCAAAAGGCGACTACAACAGCTTCCGGGACAGGAGTTTTTTAGCGGCAAAAGAAAGGGGAAATATATTTTCAAGCAGCATAAAACTGTCAAAGTTCGCAAAGAAATATCTGGTTTGGCAAGCATCTGCAACCTGTGGCTTTGAAAAAAGCAAGTCATTTTCAATAGCTTTTCGGGAGGCTTGTCAACGCAAAAATTTACAAGTTGAAAGAGGTGTTTGAATAAACGTCTGCTGCCTTTCGCTGAAGAAACACGGTTTGTTCCGTACTGTTTTGGCGCGGATTTGGCATCTTGCAATTGCGGTAAGGATAGGGTGTGGAGCCGCCATACGTGAGTGGTTCCAAGACAAGAACCCTACAACACAAGCCGGACTCCGCCAGTTTGGAGAAATCCTGGATATTGCCAGCGGAACATAAAGAGAGCCGGAGGCAGAGCAAAGCAGTTTTAGGCTGAGGGTTTCATGACGGCGCAAAGAGCTGAAGGTGGCTGTAAAATCTGATTAGAGGTGTCAGCGATGGGCCGCGAGTTAGCGGGTTTAGGAGCGAATAAGCACTAAAGTGAATATTTTTCCTGGAATTTTATATATAATTGAACTTGAAAAGACATTTAATCTTGATTTTTTAAATAAACGGGAGTTCACACCACCGGCGATTGACCAAATTTTACACCGCCATTTTCCCTGGCCAAATTTCCACACCCGTACACACCTTTACACCTCCAATGTGCTTAGCTTAGCTATACTCGACATGGTGAATCGGAAAAGACGATATACAGTTTGGTCAAAGAAAGTGTTTGACACTGGGAGTACAAATTATGTTTTGTTCCATATTAAAATAATGAAATTTAAAAAAAATATTTTAGGTAATTTTGGCAAGTATACCATACGTACCCAGAATTAAAACTTATAAAATATTTGAATATTTCAATTATGTTCTAGGAATTTGAATATTTGGGCAGATGTCAAAAGACTTTCTTGGACAATAGGCTGTATGGTGAACTTTAGTTCAGTTGCTCAATTTCAGTGAACCGTTTAATTGAGATAGTTCGTTCGCGAACTACCAACTCTACATTAAACTATCCAAACTTTTGGAATTCTCGTATCTCCCTACAAATCTGTTGCAGTAAGAAATTGCGCTTTTTATACATCAGAAGTCTTTTTTCTCTAAATACGTAACATAGTTTTGAGCATGGCTTTGACTCACTTAAAGAATCATTTAATTCACAAATTAAATAATTTTTTTATACATTTTTCCATTAGTGCTGTTTTTGCATTTTAAATTGCAAAAAAAATATGCAACAAAAAAGCATCTGAAAAAGCTGATCAGGAAAAGCTGCGCAAAAGTCTCAAAGTTGTGCAGCAGTTGCAGTGCAACATTACGTTTCCGAATAGTCCCAGACTTCAGAAAAATCGTCGTAGGATAAAAAGTTTGCCAATGTCGATTTAAAAATTATTCTAAACAGGATAATATTTACAAATCGCGGTAATGTGAAAATTTATTTGGCTTAACCGTAGCTCAAATATAGAAGTATAAAAAGTCGATCTTTCCAAATTTTGAAAATGTCGAATGTCGACTTTTCCAAATTTGATTCTGACAACAATCTCTGTTGTGAGCGTAAATTTGATCATTAACGTTACGCATGAATATGAGCAGAGTGAGTGGGCTTTTCATCTATGTTCATCAAATTACTCTGACTACAAGGAACATTTTCAATTCCAAATGATTTTTAGCGCACTTTCAATTTAATTTTATAAAAGATTTTGCTTACCTTAAAATCGCAAAAATAAAAATAACATAAGCCTTATATATTTGATATATTTAAAATTTTTATTAAATTTAATGCATGTTGGTAATGAATATTTGATTTTAAAAACAATTTTTTGTTTAAT
>PGFW01037828.1:0-11784 GCA_003123925.1 Haematobia irritans | reverse complement strand
TGGATTGTGGAAATTTCCATAAATTTGGGGATATGTGTGGGGGTATTTTCGAATCCATTCAGTATAATTAGATCGGTTTGCGCCAATAATGGTTTCATGAAATTCGTTTATTTCTACATTATTAGAAAAATGCAAAAGGATGCTAATGAAGCATTTGGACTACACACAATTTTTTTTAATTCAATCACGAAATTAATTGATCCAATTAATTTTTTAATTGAAATGTCTTCAATCACAAAAATGATGGTATCAATCACAGTTTTAATTGGGCACAACAATATATTGATTAAAGAATATTGATTTTATTTGAAATTTCAATTAATTCTTATTATTTTTAAAATTTTGCAATTAAAAATTTAATTGATGTTGATTGCAAAACTCTTGAATTAAAAACGTGACTATTTTCATTACTTTCTTATCTGAATTTGTGTTTTAGTAGCGATTAAAAAATTAATTGTTTAAATAAAATTATTTTAAAATAAAAAAAAAATCCCATTAACTTTTTAAGTGTCTTAGTCTTTGATTAAAAAAGTTAATTGCATCAATTAATTTTTTAATTAAAAATGTAAAAATTTTCAATCATTGACTTAATTAATTTAATGCTTCTATCTTGATTAAAAAGTTAATTGTATCAATATTTATTAATTTAAATAAATTTATTAATTGAAAAATTTTTCAACTTCAATCAACTTTTTAATTGGAAATATTTGGTGATATTTTTGGAAGCCGGCAAGGCTTGATCTTACACGTGTGGAACCACGTTATCACACGTCCTAATACTATTTTCAGATCCACACCTATCGCCTGAATTCTAGCATAGGAGCTGATATTAGCGTTCATGAGACAATGATGGAATCCAAATTATGTTTTAATATACCACAACAATTATTGTAAGATCACATTTTTAAAATTGTATAGGCCAGTATTCAAAACTACTTTCTAAAATCCATAGATCAATTTGGATAACACGAGAAAAAGAATTACTACAAGAGATCTCTGGTATGGGTGAGTTGGGTGGAGAATGGAGACGTAGACAAATAGATTTGTTGGACAAACATTTAAAGCTGCTGAAAGATTACTCACAGGCAAAACAGAATTTACAACAAATTACAAAAGAGGAAGGTAAATGACATTCCACAAAAAAATTATATATATATTAAGCAATTTTCTTTTAAACGTAATTAATTAATTTTGTGTAGGCGTATATTCGCCAGGACGGGCATTTTTCAAAAGAATCTTCAGTGAAAACAGATTGGAATCACTAGAATTTATACCAGTAAATTTACATTTACAACGTATGTGGGTACAAAATGATTCCCATTATCGTTCGCGGTATTGGATATAGTAAACGTGGGAGCTTTTACGCGACATGGGGAGGTTTGAAAAGAAAACTGCGAGGTCTCATAAAAAGTAAGCTGTGACATGACTTCGCTCTTAATTTTCAATTAATTTCATCATAATCTTTCATTTATAGACTTTTACAAGATAACCAAAGGAATCACCTTCGAATTTTGAAGCAGTAATCAATTGTAAGTTATAGCTTCAATGATGCTGTTTCAAGCTATTAAATCATTTGCGTAAAGAAATTGTCGAAATAATGTCTCAGCTTTTGACGCAAGCTGGCAAAAAGAAATCCCAAAGGAATGATGCTTGTGTGCAATGAAATGGTTGCGAAAAGCTAAAAACCCCTATTAAATATTTGGGAACCTAGTCTGGTTAGAGGAAGCATTTTCATTTATAGGGAACCATCGAATAATCGAGGAACCCGATACATGTATTAATGTAAGAAAGACGCGAAAAGTTTATGAACAAAGACTTCATTTTTGTTCTTAGCATTCTGAAGGAACGTTTTTTTTCTCTCTTGTAATCTTATCTTCTTTATTTGCAGCCTATGTCCTCAGCTTCAGAAAAATTACGCCAACAAATTAAATGACTTGGATTTAAAATCACCAAGAATTGGAAGATTTTTGCTACGCCTATTATGGCTCCTCCTGATTTATGGCCTTCGTGCTAAACTCCCACACATTCATAACAGGCTAATACGATCGAAAATAGTTTAAGCGCAATATTAGCGATTTCACGCTGTCACTTACTTGGACATAGATGCCATCACAAATTTGCAGCATACCGTAAAGGCTTACAATGACACTTACAAAGTAAGGCGGTTGCGGCGGCGGCAGCGGGGGCCAATACTCATCCCCAACAAATCAGAAATGACAGAAGTAGGAGGCCACATCGCAATCGTACCAGCCTATATTGCGGCAGACTCTAATTTCAGGGAGCCGTATTTCAATGAAAGCGATGAAATATAGACGACGATGAAGACCTAATGAATTCTTCCTTAAATTATTGATTTGGATGAAACAATAACTGCTGAGGTTCAATTTGGCATTACGCTTATGGCCACGACAGCGGCTAAACCCATACATGCATACTCCTATAGGACCTCCATACAACGAGTAATTTATAAACGATTATTGAACATCGAAATGCTCCATTTAGCCACACATAATCTCGTTTCCTTGGACAGCAAGAAGATAAATATGAAGTCATCTCCTTCGGCGAATTATTATAGGCCTACCGAAGAACACAGTAAACCATTCGGATTTGACACAGCTGAACATAGAGGCTAGTGTAATGTGTTTGGTAGTAGAACGATAAAGTTTTTTTGTGGTCGTACTGGTTCACGCGCAGCTATTCGACTTAGCGTCATCCAAAAGATGCTATCAAGAGATGCTGGCTTTAGTAATAATCCAGTACCCAGATGTTTCTCGATAAATGGGAATTTCGAAACGAATACATGTTATGACAATGGCCCACTTTCCAACAAGATTCTAATCTTGAGGTAAGTTTTCTCCAAATGGCAATAGTAATGGTTTAAATTTGGATTTAACCCAGACCCATTGGAAAATATGGGGGCAGCTAAGAAGGGAAATAAATTCCACAGATGGTAAGATTTTATATTTTAATATAAGACCAAACAAATAAATTCTTCAAATTTTCTATAAAAAAATTTTTTTGAAAAAAAAAATTTTTCTATAGGTATAAAATTTTGACAAATTATATATATGAAATAAATTTTTGAGAGAATTTTCTATACGAAATAAAATTTTGGCAAATTGTGCTACAAACAAAAAAAAATTGTATTCTTTGTGTGCTTAGTTTGATTAAAAATTTATTGTTTGGAAATTAAATTTTCTAGAAATAATTTTGCAAAAATTTTTCTATAGAAGATAAAATTTTGAGAAATTTTCTATAGAAATAAAAATTTTGAGAAATTTCTATAGAAATAAAATTTTGAACATTTTTCTATAGAAATAAAATTTTTTGACGAAATTTTGCTATAGAAATAAAATTTTGACGAAATTTTTCTATAGAAATAAAATTTGACAAAATTTTCTATAGAAATAAAATTTTGACAAAATTTTCTATACGAAATAAAATTTTGACAAAATTTGTTCTATAGAAATAAAATTTTGGACAAAATTTTCTATAAAAATAAAAATGTTGATAAAATTCTTCTATAGAAATAAAATTTTGCCAAAATTTTCTATAGAAATAAAATTTTGACAAAATTTTCTATAGAAATAAAATTTTGACAAAATTTTCTATAGAAATAAAATATTATATTTCATGTTTAGCGCTGAGCCAACGATGAGTTCCGTCGTAAAACAAGGAAAAACACGACTACCAATGTACGAGTTAAGAAATTGTTGTTGTAATCTTGGAAACCAGTTTCTGTAAGTTAGTCATCATTTTGTTGTAGCTTGATTGTAGAAACTAATTAACTTGTTCGACTGTTCCACGTTGTGACACTTAGGTGAATTCTAACAAAATTTAGCTTTCTAAAAATAAATTTTCGTGTTGTTGCGTTACTATGTAACAAAAACGAAATAAAAATAAGATTAAGGGACTTGTAAGTTATATGAAAAGATGATGTACAGTGGGAGAAAAGATGATTCAATTTTGTAAGAGGAAAATTCCCAAATGTTTTCTCTCATTAGGAGTTAGCATAAAGGGCCCAAAATTGACGTTATCTCTCCAGCCAGATCTATACTAAAGGTGTGGAAAGGTTCATTCGGCCGAACGAACATGTAGCAGTCCCAAGGCGTGGTATTAGATTTGTAATCTGGCGTTTTCTTTTGCAATGGCACTATTAACCATGTTTGCTTAATGGATATTGTCATAAAGCTCGAAAAATAATTGTATAGATTGTATGAATAAAATTTTAACAAAATTTCCTATAGAAATAAATTTTGACAAAATTTCCTATAGAAATAAAAGCTTTGACAAAACTCCTATAGAAATAAAAATTTTGAAAAAATTTCCGATAGAAATCAAAATTTTTGACAAATTTTCTATTAGAAATAAAAAAGAAGAATCTTGTCAAAATTTTCTATATGAAATGGCAAGTTTTTGACAAAATTTTCTAATAGAAATAAAATTTTGACATTTCTATAGAAATAAATGTGAAACATTTTCTATAGAAATAAAAATTGTTGACACAATTTTTATAGAAATAAATTTTGACAAAATTTTCTATAGAAATAAAATTTTGGCAAAATTTTTCTAATAGACATTAAAATTTTTGGCCAAAATTTTCTAATAGAAATAAAATTTTGACAAAATTTTCTATAGAAATAAAATATTGACAAAATTATTCTATAGATAATAAAATATTGAAAAATTTTCTATAGTAGAAATAAATTTTGAACAAAAAATTTTCTATAGAAATAAAATTTTGACAAAATTTTCTTTAGAAAATCTAAATTTGACAAAAATTTTCTCTATAGAAATCAAATTTTGACGAAAATTGTTCTATAGAAATAAAATTTTGAAGCAAATTTTCTATAAGAAATAAAAGTTTTCGAACACCAAATCTTTCTATAGAATAAAATTTTGAGAAAAAAATTTATCTATAGAAAAAAATCTGACAATTTTTCTATAGAAATAAAATGTTGACTAAATTGTAATAACATAGAATAGAAATAAAAATTTTTACAAATTTTCTAAGAAATAATTTTTTTACAAAATTATTTCTTATAGAAATAAAATTTGGTCCAAATTTTCTATAGAAATGAAGATGTTTACAAATGTTTCTATAGACAACCTTAATTTGACTAAATTGTACATAGAATAGAAATAAAATTTTGACAAATTTTCTATAGGAAAAAAAAATTGACAAAATTTTACTATAGAAATAAACATTTTGACAAAAATTTTACTATAGAACCAAACATTTGGGTCAAAATCTTTCTATAGAAATAAAACTGTGTAAAAATTTTCTTATAGAATATAAATTTTTTAAAAATTTTCTATAGAAATACATATTTTGTCAAGTTTTCTATAAGAAATCAAGTTTTGACAAAGTTTTTTTTTTGCTATAGAAATAAAATTTCGAGCTAAAATTTTGGTATAGAAATACAAATTTTTGACAAAATTTAAAATATTCTATAAGAAATAAAATTTTTGACAAAAATTTTCATGATAGAAATACATAATTCTTGACAGAAATTTTCTATCAAGAAATAAAAATTTTGACAAAATTTTCTATAGAATAAAATTTTTGACAAAATTTTCTAATAGAAATAAAATTTTGACAAATTTCTTCTATAGAAATAAATATTTTTGACACAAATTTTTATAGATAAAAAAATAAAAAAAATTTTTTTTGGACAAAATTTTCTATAAAAATAAAATTTTGATAAAATTTTCATAATAGAAATAAAATTTTGATAAAATTTTCTATAGAAATAGAAATTTCTGACAAATTTTCTAATATATTGAAGTCAATGGCATGTGCTTTAAGCTGAGCAATAAAAAAACAGCAAGCAAATGATTAAAAGAAAAAAGAAACACAATAACAAAACAAAACGATGAAAAAAAGAGGAAGACGCTCAAAAAGATAATCCCAGCGCAACAGGCACTCAAATCGACTGCGATTTGAACGGTCAAAGGAAAAGAGATATGCTTTGTACGAATTTATTTCGGCATACAGCCGGTAATAGTGTATAACCTTTTTTCGGAAGGTTCAAGTGTGGTTTCGACTTTTGGTTTAGTGAACTGCCTGAATTTTTCTGATAATTGGTCTGATAGGCGCAAGGAATGATGCTGATGAGGACGCTGGTCCATTTCGAAACGTGCGGTCCTATCCTACCATCTTGCAGTCTATAAGGGCTTTGCCCAAATAAATTTGAGCAAACATTATTTTCCTCGCTGTTTGGTTAAGCTACACAATTTGTAGTTTAATCAATGGCATGAGTTTCTTAAGGACTGAAATCCAAAAAACAACAACAATGATCAAGAGAAAAAACAACACAATAAGACAAAACAAATTTTTCTTTAGAATAAAATTTAATCAAAAAAAAATTTAGAAAATAAAATTTTGAAGAACATTTTGTAAATGGCAAATAAAATTTTGTCTGAAATTTTCTATAGAAATAAATTTTTAAGAAAATTGTACATAGAAATAAAATTTTGGCAAAATTGTACCATAATATAGAATAAAATTTCTGATAGAAGATTTGTTTTGTTTGTAGTGTTCTTTGGTAAAATGTTCTCAAAGCTTTTGATAGATTATTTTTGTGCCTCGCAGTGCAATCGTGGATGTCAACTGATACCAAATTTTTTTTATGATGCTTTCTTTTTTTACGAAATCTAATTTATTTTTATTTTTTCAGCGTCTTGATTCTAATCAGCTCACAAGGTACGGACAGACTGGGCCCTCGGGAATTGACAGACCATCTATGCGTAAAGCGCGGCATGCCAATGGATGGTCTATTAAAGACAAGCTCTCGATTAATGCATATTAGGTACAGGTTTACAACGGACATGATAGGATAAGTATACAATTTGGAAACAATGTATGCGAGCGAGATGTGTGGTTTTCACAAATGCACTGACAGCAGATTGATCGCACAGCTTGGATGGCAAAAATTATGGGGTACTGAAATTACAAGAAATCTTCATATTAGAATTTCTGTGGATTTGGTACGCTCTGTAGCCTACTTTGAAGGGATTACTGTCATTACATGGCAGCGAAATTGGATATGTGGGGAGAATATGGTGCATAGCTAGTTTGAAGGATCTATTCGGGAGTAGATTTTTGAATTAGTAGCGAAGTTCATGCGGTAAGTAAAACCCAAGAAAAACGGACAAAATCGATTTTCGCATATATTTTTCCTTCTCTTGCCTAGTCATGATCAACAATCTATACAACACCTCAGCATAACGGGTTTCTCGACAGAGCATTACCCGGTCTATGCTTTCCTGTACGCCGAACTAATGTCTAGCCTTTTTCTTGCGCCACCAAGACATCAGTAACTTCAAAGTTCGCCAGTCTTCCTTTAATATAGGCATCAATGAAAAGGCCAGCATTGGCCGAAGCCTATGGACGCACGAAGAGAGAGCACATCGGTTCAATATTGGGATAATTCTTGTACGACTTAAATACAGTATTATACACGTTTTCCGCAATTATCCCTGACGCTAGAAACCCCCAGTTAAACATGAACCTCAATGCCAGCGCCTACAAATGTTGTTGAACTATTTTGACCCTTTTCCTGGAAAGATCGAGCCTTCAAGTCGAACATGTTTCGAAAAATGTTAAAATATTACATTTGGTTGAAGACGCCTGCCGCTTAATGTCGCGCGTCTTACCAAACGATTCACCTCATGCAAGAGTGCCAAACGCATGCTACAGGAATGGCAGTCGACTTTGGAACAATGGTCGTGTTTGGTCCCAGGAATTCCAATTTGCCAGCTAAAAGTGTTCACAACATCTTAAATACATGCGTAGTGAGAGGTTGTCGCATGGACAATGTCTTGCAAGAGTATAGACAAACGTAATATATGCTTTCAATTTGCCTCAGGTAATTTAAGTCTAACCGTCTATGTACGGGCTACCCAGTAGGATGCCTATGGAAAAGCTGAAACATAGGTTCAAGTTGGTAGCGATAAAACTTGACCTATCTGTTTATGAATAAGCCACAATAATACGTAGGAATATAAACTTAAGAAGAAATACGGCTTAACTGTTGCTTTAATTTTAATAACCAAAAGACAAAAACCAGAACAACAAATGTATTCAGTTTGTAAACCCGGGTGTGATATCCAATTATTTTAACAGGTCATCTATGACATCGAAGAACAATGTAGACCGATTTTATCTTAGAGAATCCCGTATAACTTTTTTTGCCAGTAAAAATTTTTTTTAGTATAAAATGTTTTGTAAAAAATAATTTACTATTTATTATTGTTATCATCTTTTTTGTTTCTATTTTATTAATGTTAAAACAATTTTTTTAAATAAGAATTTTCGTTCTTAAAAGATGCGAGGCTAAAAAGTTCGTGGCCAATATATACTACTTGTAATTAATTTAAAATCATTGTATTAAAACAAACATTGTTTTTAAATCAAATATTCATACACATGCATTAATTTAATAAAAATTTAATATAATCAAATACTATAAGGCTTTATGTTTAATTATTTTTTTGCGATTTTTAAGGTAAGGGCAAAATCATTTTATAAAATCTAAATTGAAAGTGCGCTAAAAATCATTGAAGAATTAAGTTCCTTGTAGCAGAGTAATTGATGAATACATATGATGAAAATGCCCACTCCTCTGCTCATATTCCATGCGTAACGGTTAATGATCAATTTACGCTACTAACAGAGATTGTTCGTCTTATAGAAATCTAAATTTGGAAAAGTCGACATATCGACATGTTTCAAAATTTGGAAAGATCGACTTTTTATACTTCTTATATTTGAGCTACGGTTAAGTCCAATAAATTTCACATTACCGCTGCGATTTGTAAATTATTATCTGTTTAGAATATTTTTTTTAAAATTCGACATTTGGCTAAACTTTTAATCTTACGACTGATTTTTCTGAAGTCTTGGTACTAATTCGAAACATAATGTTGCGCTGCAGATCTGCTCACAACTGAGATTTGCGCAGCCCTGTCGGTATGCTTTTTTGTTGGCAATATTTTCTTTGGCAAATTTAAAATGCAAAAACAGCACTAAATGGAAAAGTATAAAAAAAATTATTTAATTTGTGAAATTCAAATGATTTTTTAAGTGAGTCAACAGCCATGGTCAAAACATGTACGTAATTAGAGAAAAAAAGAACTTCTGATTGTATAAACAAGGCATAATTTCTTAGCTTGCAACAGATTTTTGTAGGGAGATACGAAAGAATTCAAAAAGTTTGGTATTCGTTTAATGTAGAGGTTTAGTATCTCGCGACGAACTATCTCATTGAACGGTTCCACTGAAATGAGCAAGACTGACTAGTTGCAGCATCTATCGTTCTTTTTCCGTTCACGGACATGTCAGTTTTTAGGCTAGCTAAGCACATTTGTATGAGTTGGGTCGCGCTGCAGTTATTTTTCGATTTCTTATAATATTGGACACAAATTCTGCCTTTATCGATCTTTTTTGGGCAGGCATAAGCCTGTTTCGGGGATTCCTTTCGCCAAAGTATTGTTTTGGGATGAATAATCACGCAGGCTATTATATTCGCATTTATGATGAACTGGAAAGAAAGCAACAACAGAAGTTGATTGTTGGCTTTTTTCACAGTTCCATTCCAGCTTCCTTTCGGGTCAACTGACCGAAAATTGAACTCAAATGAACTAACGGACGAAATTATTCGCTTGTTTATGCGGAAAAAGAGGCGAATTGAGAAGGAATGACTACACTGAACTATTAGAATGCCAACACCAACTAGTTTATAAGTAAAACAATACCGGACGACTAATCTACTTTAGTAGCAAGTTATCCGACTTGGTCCAATTTTGTAGGCCAGCGCGTACAGACTTTTCGATTCTATAAAAAATGTAAAGAGCTAATGTCTTGTGGGAAAGACTTATTCTTTCAGGAGTTTACAAGCCCCTAAAGTTTTCATTATCATGTATAATGGATTTAGTACCCATGGCACATAACCATCCTAAAATATATTTAGCAATCATATAAAAAACTTCATAATCAGGCGCTAGGGTTCGGCGTAAGGCACACTTTGTACTCTGTCCATAGGAGAAAATCTCAAAGCCCCGCGGGCGAAGGCCGGCACCTATACTCCTGTTGGGTTAATTGGCCCACATTCTGGACTCTGTCCATAGGTAAAAAGTCCCTTCGGGTTCGCGTTAGCCCACTTTACGACCCAATAGAAGAAAGTCCTTAATCCTTCCGTCCGAAGTCCTCGCACCTAACAGGCTTGGCTTTGATAAGTACGCCCTCGCGGTCTAGACAAAGAAAAAGCACATTTTTTTTGTCAAAATTCGTTTTTATTATTCAGCATAGTTCATTCAAGAGCGATAACAACGATTATAACGGACCTTCCAATTTTTTGATCCATTTTGGTAGTATCCTTCGGTTTTTGGCCGTCAAAATAGGCTGCTCAGTTTCGGGCGAATCACCTCTTGCATTTTGCAGCCATTTTTCCCTGCGAGGCATCCCTTTTGAGGTCTCGAGAACAAAAAAAGTCGCTGTGGGCTGGATCTGGAGAAATACGGTGGTGGGGAAGCAATTCGAAGCCACATTCATGAATTTTTGCCTATCGTTCTCAATAGACTTGTGGACGGTGCGCTTGTTTTGGTGGACAACACTTTTTTTCTTCTTCATATGCGGCCGTTTTTGCCGCAATTTCGACCTTCAAATCGCTCCAATAACCATATAATAGTCAACTGTTGATGGTTTTTCCTTTTCATGATATCGATAAAAATGACCATGCGGACGCATCCTAAAAACAAGAGCCATTAACTTTGCCAGCGACCTTTTGAGTCTTTCCACGCTTGAGACGTTCACCGTCGCTGTCCCTCAGTCCGACTGTCGATTGGACTTCAGTGAGTGTAGTGATGCGAGCCATGTTTCAATCCATTGTCAACATATTCGATGTGGAAAACTCGGGTGGCTATTAGAGTTAGACAGCTGCAAAACCGCTCACGACACATGCAATCAAACGTGACGATTGTTGTTTTTGGTCAAATGTGAGCTCGCGCGGACACATTTTGCACAGAACTTCCGCATATGCCAATATTGATGAATGAATATGACCAACACATTCCCTTTGAATATCTTTAAGGGCCTCTGCTGATCTCGATCAACTTCATTTTAAAGGTCATTCAAAATCAATTTGTTGGATTCTTTTTGATGGTTTTTCGGCGGATAATCAACATCTACTAGCGACGCCATCTATGTGTCAGCGCGGGGACTTATCAGCCAACATGTTATACCGCCCCAATTTCATGGGTCGTATCTCGACAATACCCTCTTCCGACATTTTACATCATCTCTAAAATACAGCTTCTACACCAATTTTTTTTGTTTTTTTTTTTTACTTTTGCTAAGTGTACTTTGTGTTCCAAAGAATTGTTTCGAAAGAAGTTATAAATAATATATGCAACAGAAGAATAATCTTTAAAACATTTAATTACTTCTCTTCTGCATGCACCAGCCATTTTAATACTGTGCGTTTTTTAAGCATAAACGTCATTTTCAAAAATAACGGAAAAGTCGATTAGCGAATTTGAAAATTTCAAAAGTAGAATTAGAACATTTCGACCTTTTCGATTTTTTTTAGGGCAAAAGTCGCCTTTTATATGCGCTAAGGCTTCACATACAAACTTAAGTTGCCATGGAAATTCGGCCCAACATCAAACTTCAATACTTACGCATATTTTAATAGGCGGCATGATGGTGGGAACTGCCGAAAAAATTTTTAAGTTGTTACCGCTTCAGCTACTCAGCATTCCTTATGAAGTCTACATAGCTTC
>PGFW01037824.1:1904-15970 GCA_003123925.1 Haematobia irritans | reverse complement strand
CCATTTCCACATTTTTGGATCTTTCCCTAGCTTTCAAATGGTCAGCAATTATCTTGTTGTGCAACATGTTTAACATTGTTCTTGTGCTGGTCTTCACGTTCTTCATTTCTTACCATCAAAATCATATTACCGTTGTGAAATCATATTTTGCATGTTGTTCTGATTAGAGCATGTCACCATATGCCTCGACAAGCATTCGAGGGCACTTTTCTTCAAATGAAAACAAAAAATTAAAGCTTTCCGCAAATCATCACTTTCTGGTAAAAAAAATTCGAATTTCTAACAAGAGAAAAAATATGATGTTGTGCTGGTTCAATTGATGTATACTAAATATTTTTTCACAGATGTTATAGGAAACAAACAAAAAAATAAGGGCTAGTTCACAACAAATGTTTGAGACATCCAGATATTTGTATATTGACGCTCACTTCATACCGGTATACCTGGTAAGTCGATAGTCGAGTTGATTCTATTTAAAAAAGTCGAATTTTTCTAATATTTTTTTTTTTTTTTTTAATTTTCGACTTTTGTGATCTGACAAGCACTTTAGTTATAAAAATTTCACTTTAAATGTTCACAAATGGTATAATTTTTCCAGCTTCTTATTTTTTCTATCCCATTGTGCAATTATTCCAAACTACCCAAACTAAAGATACGATATTATTTTCTTGAATTATTTCACAAGAGAACAAAAGCGTTTTTCATCTTCGCGGTGCCCATATCTTTTTAGAACCGATAAACAATTAATAAATTATTATTTTTGAATAAAAATCTCGAAAAATTAATATATTACTTAACGCGTTTATTCCGTCTGTTTTAGCAGTAGTTTGCTTTTCTCGACTCCTTTTTTTCCTAAGAAATTGTGCTAGCGATATTTACATATTTATGGAGATTTCATATAGAATTAAATAAAAATATAAATATGATATCGTTAGCCAAACACTGAATGAAATATATTCAGAGTCGTCAAAAGCAACATAGATGAGCAGAATAAAGACGTGTATATATTCTAGCCACATTATAATATGCACAAGGCATTATTCTAGGAATAAAATAAACACAAAAATGGTGAACAAAAGTTTCAGTTTTCAGTTTTCGATTAAAATTAAAGTATATTATTACTTTTTTTATTTAGAGAAAATTCTTCGATTTATAAGTAAACGAGAACTCATATTAATCTTTACTTAAACATTAAGTAAAATGTATGTTTATGCATAAATCTCCTTAAATAATTGCTATTTCAATATATATGTATTTATATATACAGCATATAGCTGTAAATGTTTTTTTTTGTTGGTATGGGTAAAAAGGATAGTGAGATTTTTTGTTTGTTGTTGTGTGTATTTGCATATTAATTGAATCGATCGATCGATCTCTATTGTTCAATCAGAGACAATTCATACAAGGAGATGTAATGTGGGCGGAGGGGCGAACGAAGAGAAAAGCTTAAACTGTTTCTTAGTAAGGTATTTGTTTTTTTCTTTCTTGCATGGTTTATAAATGGGTGGTGGTATGCTTGCAGCCTATTAACGACGTTTCCTGTTCCTCTTCCTTTTCTTATCGTCAAATATTTTGTTACCGCTACACACAAAACCCCAAGTAATGACACAATATTGTTTTACAGTTACGTAGCACCACACCACAAACAATGAAAAGAGAGCAAAAAGAAATGGAATAAATTCCAATATTGTTAACTATCAACAAAAAGTGCGAAAACATTTACAAATCACAACTATAATATTATTATTTTTTTTTTTATTCTACAAAAATAAAACAGAGTTCAGTTCAACCAAGCCTGGGACAGGTTATGGTTTTGATAGAGACCTTTGTTTTTTTTTTTTATTACAAAAACAAAGGCAAAATAAAAGCGGAAGGACAAGCCTTTAACCCTTCGTAATGGGTAACTGGCCGGAGTATACTAATGCTGTTCCTAATAAAGGAATAATGCTAAATATTGGATTGTGTGTGTGTGTACGCAAAGTGTGAAAAAAAATCATTCTTCGACTTTCTATTGCACACACACACACCTGGGCGAAAATTTCAACTATCATAGTCAGGGGGAACAGAATTGCATATATATAATTCTATGAATATTTTCTTTAAAAGTGAATTCTTTTGGAATTCATTATCAATGCAAGTAAATATACACAACTCACCCTTTCATCTTGGGCCTTGGTGAATTTCGGCCACCACAGCTGCTTCCACCATCTAGGGAGGGCGTTTTAATGTTGTCATTACGCCGGAATGGATTGTGGATATTGCGTGGAGTTTGACCGGAATTGGAATTATCATCGGAATCTGGTACTGCATCACTATCAAAGTTGCGTCCAGGTCCTCTGTTATTGTTATTGTTGTTGTTGTTGTTGTTGCGATTGTTACCACCTCTCGGACCATTCGGGCCAAAGTTTGCGTTATTGGGGTTGTCAGGACCAAAATTGGAGTTATTGCGATTATTATTAGGGCCAAAGTTGTTGAAGTTTTGGGCCATTAGGTCCAAAGTTAGGGCTATTGGGTCCGCAATTAAAATCGTCGGGGCCATTTGGACCAAAATTACGATTGTTTGGACCTCCTCTAAAGTTGGGACCAAAATATTATTATTAGGACCCCGATTTGGGCCGTTGTTATTGTTACCCCAAGGTCCATTGTTGTTGTTGTTGTTGTTACCCCAAGGTCTATTATTATTATTATTACCCCAAGGTCCATTGTTGTTGTTATTCCAAGGACCATTGTTGTTGGGGCCATTGGGGCCAAAATTGCGATTATTGGGTCCTCCTCTAAAGTTCGGGCCAAAATTATTATTATTATTATTCGGACCTCTATTGGGTCCACCATTATTACCCCAAGGGCCATTGTTGCCCCAAGGTCCATTATTGTTGTTGTTGTTATTCCAAGGACCATTATTATTGTTGGGACCGCAGCCTCCATTATTTCCCCAAGGACCATTGTTATTACCAAAAGGACCACCACCTCCATTATTAGGTCCATTGGGACCCCAATTGTTATTTGGTCCCCCACCACCTCCCCAATTATTATTCGATGGTCCATCAGGACCATTAGGACCCCAATTGGGACCTCCTCTGTTATTGAAATTGTTATTGTTTCGCCAATTTCCATCATTGGGTCCCCAGTTATTGTTGGGACCACCCGAGTTATTATTTGGACCCCATTGGTTATTTGGCCCAATTTCATCATTCGGTCCCATAAAACGATCACCACCATCGCCATCATATTTCGAATTACGATCAAAACTAGCATTTGAAACATCATCGTCCATCATCGATTTAGTCACAGACTTTCTGCCTCCAGCCATGTTGTCATTTGAAAAGTTAGAATTTTCATTATCAAATGTGCATCACGCTCATCGGGGTGTGTTTGCTTGTTATGTTGCCATTCAGCATAAGATAAGGGACGTCCACTTTTATCTCTCATATCATCTTTGGTATTGTTTGTCGTTGTTGTGTGTCATCTTTACCTTGAGCCTTAGCTACAGCCTCCGATATTTTTTTCATAAATTCGGGATCATTAAGAGTCTTTGAAATATCGGGAATAGCTGTGTGCAATCTTCATATCTGGTTTATTTATTTTAATATCGAAAAGTGATGGTATCTTTCCTTGATCATTTGATTTCATTTCAGATACCCCAGAAACGGGAGCATCTTTCATTTCATCTGCTTCGATAGATGGATTACCATCTTCTACCAAATCCAAGCCGGGTATACCATCTGATTTCTTGAAAATTTCTGTTATATTTTCATTGGCGACTTCTTTGTCTTCTGGTGCCTTTTCACCACCTTCATCATCATCATCATCATCCAAATTAATAACTTCATTTGTTTTCAATTTATTGGGCGTAGGACCACTTGTGTCAAAACGAGATTTTCGTTTTCCTAGTGGAGCATTTTTTTGTACGTTGAATTTAATAGACACCGGGGCATTTGATTTGTGTGGAGCAATAGTTTCAGAATCCCCTTGAAATTCTACGTTATCCGAATCTTTAGTGCCTGCTTTATCATCGTCATCAGCTTCCTCCCGGCTCTCTCCAGCTTTAGCCTCAACTTTCTCAACCGCCTTAGTTTTATCACCTTCCGAAGTGGAATCTTTGCGCCCTTTCTGTGGTGCGTCCGATTTTTTTGACGAATCCACACTGGTCTCTTTGCGACCTTTAGGTGGCAAATCGCGATTTCTAGACGAGTCCCTGCTAGTGCCTCTGTCAGATTCATTACCATCACGGTGATCAGTCATGTTACCGCCACCAGCGGTAGATGTTGTTGGAAGCGGCTGATTTGGATCTAGACCCATTCGCTCCATTTTCCGTCGTCTCATCTGTTCACGCCTCTCCATTATGCGTGTACGTTGTTTCTCGAACTCTTGCTCATAACGTTTATACATTTCTCGGTCTGGATGATTGGCATTGGCTCGTTTCCAATCTTCAAACTGTTCTTCCCATTGCCTAAATTGACGATCAAATTTCTCTTCGTCTATATCGGGGACACCGCCACCTCGTCCAGGACCACCATTATTATTACCTCCAGAAGGTCCAAACGGTTGGTTATTATTGGGGCCAAAGTTGGAACGACCATTATTACCCGGACCATTGTTCCAATTATTACCTTGATTCCCTGGACGATCAGACCAAGGACCTCTAGAATTGTCGCCCCAATTATTTTGTGACCTATTATTGCCACGATTATCATTCCAATCATTTGGCCTCTGCATTCGGCCGTCATCATTGGGACAGTCGTTCCAACCTCCACTGAATCTATTGCGATTATTGCCTCCAAAATCTCGGTCTCGATTTCTGTCCATGTCTCCATCTTCATCATCTCGGGAATTGAAATTGTTGCGATTATTGAAATTTTGATTGCGATTATTATTGCTCTGATTATTGGGTCCATCTGCTCTCCAGTCGTTTGAATTGTTTCTACCACGATCATCCCAATCGCGATTATTATTATTTGGACCATTATTCCAATCATTTGAAGTATTGGGACGATTTTCACGATTTCCTCCAGACCAAGGGGCGTCATCGTTTCCGCGCATCGGAGGACCACCCTTCCAACTATCACGATCATTGCTGCGACTACGATTACGATTGTCCCAATTATCGACATCATCGACACGATTTCTATTCCCAGTACGCCAATCATTATCTATATCGCCAGGGTTACGAGGACCACCTCCGCCTCCTCCTCCTCCCTGTTGCCAATCATTTTGATTTCCCACGAATCTGTTGGCTGCGACCATCCGAAGGTCCGATCCCGGTCCACGGGGGGTCCCCACGACAATCTGTATAGTTCCCACTCCTTGGCCCTACTGTTATATGAATACGAAAT
Organism: Haematobia irritans; assembly: GCA_003123925.1. Taxonomy (NCBI): domain Eukaryota; kingdom Metazoa; phylum Arthropoda; class Insecta; order Diptera; family Muscidae; genus Haematobia; species Haematobia irritans. The sequence continues at coordinate 10,637 of PGFW01037824.1, read as the reverse complement.
TTGATTATATTCTTTTTAACAAGCAATGTTAAACCAATCCTGTGAATCTTTATATAGTCATGTCTTGTTGTCGGTTGTAGTACTCTTGCCAAAAGGATTTAGTGCTGGACCGAACGGCCCAATTCGGTTGTGGTTTATTCCCAGCCCTGTGCTCAAAGCCTACTGTTCATAAGCGTCATCTAATTTGAAATAGTCGTAAAGTGTATCTTTTGCCAAGTCACGAAATGTGGAGATGTTATGAGTAGAACATTAATCGGTGGTTGATTTGAAAAACCGATTGAATTTTGTCCTGCCAAGGGCGCCGGTTTTGTGGTTTTGTGATGGTTGATGGGGGTGTGGTGGTTGGGTGGAGGGCTGTTTGTTGCGGCCCCGCAAGAGGAGCGCGTTGTGCAACCAGTGGAATATTTGATATAATATACAAACCTGGTCCAATGCATAATATGAGGTGTGTTGGTTTGTAAACAAATTGTGGCCGATTCCTGTTATTTCAAAATGCACCGCGATGTGTAAACGGATGGTTTTGGAATACAGGACGTTGGGCAGCAGGTTGCCAGGGTTGCAAAGGAAGTGGGGAAGACCGAAACAGACAATGACCTGGGATAGTTTTGCGTAGAACAGATATTAGTGAGCGGCTTCCCACTGGCTGTGTGTGGCCGCGAAAGCTTCCATTTTCGTACGATTGTATTAGTATATCTGGAAAATATTGTAGAATTTGGTTAACAAATAAAAATGTAGAAGGAAGTTAAAAAGACTTGTAGTCAGAGCAAAGTTGGTAATGATAGAGAAGTAATATGTGGTGATGAAATAAGGAATTAAAGAGCGTCATTCTATTTCCTATAGATCTAACACAGTTTATGATTGTTTCTTTTTTTCTTTGATCTATAGATTCAAATATACACTGATCGTAAATAAGAGGAGTGCTTAGAATGTTGGACAAGAAACCTTACAGGTCATTTGAAAGAGAGGTTGAGTAATATTTATATATTGTAGAGGAATGAAAGTGGAGGTTGAGCGTGCGACCTCAGTCTTAAAACCAAACATTATAAGTGAAGTTTTTGGCGATAAAATCTATTGCAACAAAAAAGAATTTCGGAAAAAATGCACAATTCGTGACTTTTCAAAAATCCTGTTTATTGGACATCCTAAATTGCGATACACTTCCTCTTATCACTGAATGCTCCCGATTCTATGTTAAGTTCAATGAGAGTCCGAACGGGTTCCACATTTCAGTGAAACCACATAGAGAAGCTTTGAAACATTCAGAAATGTCACCAACATTACTGAGAGGGGATAATACAATCAATAATAATTACTTCATTAAAGTATTTAATGTTTTTAGTAAAAAGTATCCAACATTGAGGTAGCTATGGTTACAAACCGCAAAACACTGTCAAAACCATTCTCTTTGATGTATCAAATTGGTTGTGTTACAGAAAAAACGATTAGACGTAAGTTTTTGATTAGTTGCCTTTTGGTAGAGCTGAATATGACTGCATCCGGTGATAAAACCCTAAGGGTCTGTCACTATATCTATCTTACTAGAATCGGACAGCACTCATGATAATAGAGTCATTCTAGCCATGTCCATCTGCATGTGAACACATTTTTGTAATCAAAGTCTAGGTCGCAATTTCCAATCCAATCAACCAATCAAATTCCGAACAAGTATTTATTGTGGGTCAGAATAGAACCCTATTGATTTTGGAACAAATCTGTTCAGATTGATATATAGCTCCCATATAAATCTTTCTTTGATTTAAATTTGTTCAGATTTAGATATAGCTCCCATTTATTTATTTTGCCCGATTTACATTCATATGACCACGGGAGGCCCAAGTTTTATTACGATTTACGTGAAACTTTGCACAGGGAGTATAATTCTTTCTGTGCGCACCAAATTTGGTTCAAATCAATTCAAATTTAAATATAGCTCCCACATCAGGGATGAAAACTACAATTTTTAAGAAAGTACAAAAACGGTATCTTTTTGAGCGTAAAAGTACATTTCACTTCATTTCAACAAAAAATTCATTGGAAGATTATTGTCCAGAGCTCGTTTAGACTAAATTTTGTTTGTCAACTCCTCAATTTTAAATATTTTCTTTTCCTTACAAAGACTACCGTAGTATTGTAATCGCGGTTGCCACAGTTGGTAGAATTTTTCCAAAAATAATAAAAATAAAAAATTTATGAATAAAAGAATAAAAATAAATTTTTGACGCAATTTTCTATTAGAAATTAAATTTTTGACAAAATTATCTATAGAAATAAAATTTTTGACAAAATTTATCTATAGAAATAAAATTTTGACAAATTATTCTATAAAATAAATTTGACCAAATTTTCTATAAGAAATACAAATTTTGACAAAATTTTCTATAGAAATAAAATTTTCACAAAATTTTCTATAGAAATAAAATTTTCACAAAATTTTCTATAGAAATAAAATTTTATACAATTTTCCAGAGAATAAAATTTTGACAAAAATTTTCTATAGAAAAATAAATTTTGACAAAAATTTTCATATAGAAATAAAATTTGTGACAAAATTTTTCTATAGAAATAAAATTGTTGAACAAATTTTCTATCAGAATAAAATTTTGACAAAATTTTCTATAGAAAGAAAATTTTGAAAGAAGAAATAAAATTTTAATACAATTTTCTAGAGAATAAAATTTTGACAAAAATTTTGTATAGAAATAAAATTTTGACAAAATTTTCTATAGAAATAAAATTTTGACAAATTTTCTATAGAATAAAGTTTTGATACAATTTTCTATAAAATACAATTTTGACAAAATTTTCTATAGAAATAAAATTTTGATACAATTTTATAGAGAATAAAATTTTCTATAGAAATAAAATTTTGATACAATTTTATAGATATTAAATTTTTCTATAGAAATAAAATTTTGACAAAAATTGTCTTTAGAAATAAAATGTTGACAAATATTTCTTAGTAGAATGAAATTTTGACAACATTTTCTTAAGAAAATAAAATTTGACAAAATTTTCTTTTAGAAATAAAATTATTGACAACATTTTCTGTAGAAATAAAATTTTGACAAAATTTTCTATAGAAATAAAATTTTGACAAAAATTTTCTATAGAAATAAAAATTTTTGACCAAAATTTTCTATAGAAATAAATAATTTTATACAATTTTCTAGAGACTAAAATTTTGACAAAAATTTTCTATAGAAATAAAAACTTTTTGACAAATTTTCTAATAGAAATAAAATTTTGACAAAATTTTCTATAGAAATAAAATTTTGAACAAATTTTCTGTAGTATAAAATTTTGACAAAATTTTCTATAGAAAGAAAAACAAAAAAAAATATAAAAAAAAAATATATTATAAAAAAAATAGAATAATAATAAATAAATAAAGTAAGGTTTTATTAGAGCTAAATATTATTAGAGCTTAATTATTAGAACTAAATATTTATAATACAAATTAAATACGTAAATTGGCAAAAAAAAAAATCACATTTTGTAGTAATGATATTTTAGTAGTAATAAGTTCTTTGTTATCCATTGTTTAGTAGTTTTTCTCACTTTGCTTTCTAAATCACTAAAATAGTTTTTTATTTCATTTTTTTCTAATTTATAAAAAAGTGTATCTTTATTTATTCTTTGTTCTTATCTTTTATAATTTATTACTGTTAGTTTTTATTCCAATTTTTATTTTGTTATTTTTGGTCAAATTTTAAATTTTTAAAGTTAACTTTTTGTTAAGTCTTTTTAATAACCATATTACTCTTGGCCTAAAAGGCTTGTTATTTTCACAATAAAGTTAATAAATATAATTAAAAATATAAAATAAGAATTTTGACAAAAATTTTCTATAGAAATAAATTTACAAATTTTTCTATAGAATTAACATTTTGTAACAGAATTTTCTATAGAAATACAATTTTGAAAATCTTTCTAAATAGAAATAAAATTTTGACAAAATTTTCTATAGAATAAAATTTTGCAAAATTTTCTATAGAAATAAAATTTTGAACAATTTGTCTATTAGAATAAACATTTTTGAAACAAATTTTCTAATAGAATACAATTCTTGAAAAAATCTACTTATAGAAAAAAATTTTGACAAAATGTTTCTTATAGGAAATAAAATTTCTTGAAACAAAATTGTCTAATAGAAATAAAATTTTGAATAAATTTGTTCCTATAGAAATAAAATTTTGATAACAATTTCTATAGAATTAGAAATTTTGAAAAAATTTTTCCAATAGAAGAATAAAATTTGACAAAATTTTATCTATAGAAATTAAAAATTTGAACAAATTTTCTATTAGAATAAATTTTTGAACAAATTTTTCCTATAGAATAACAATTTGAAAATATTCTAATCACGATACAAATTTTTGACAAAATTTCTATAGAAATAAATTTTGACAAAATTTTCCTATTAGAAATAAAATTTTTGAATAAATTTTTCTATAGAATAAAATTTTGATACAATTTTCTATAGAATAAAATTTTGAAAAATTTTTCCAATAAGAAATAAAAATTTTGACAAAAATTTTCTAATAGAAATAAAACTTTGAACAAAATTTTGTAAAGACCAGTCAGGTAAAGACTTTCACTCAAAATATTTAAAAGACATTTCTCAGAAATAGCTTTAAAATTACATATTTTGTGTCAAAACTTATTGATAACCATTTTAAGTCTCGATTTTAATTTCGCGGGCTCAAAACTGTAAACATAGCACAAAGATTACTAAATCATTCTCGGGGTACTAACGGTACTGACCAAAGGTGAAAAAAGTATTGGAAAAATACTATAGTAACTTGCAAATTGCCATCCCTCGTCAGAGTGACTGCTTCGAAACATTTTAGCCAACTAGCCCTACGATGAATTTAATCTAGGTATATCTCCATAATATAAGAAATTTATAGTTTTGGCTTCCACTTAAAAAAGTATTTCTTTATGGAGGTGGTAATTTTCAAGATCGCTTATTGGTGTAATGTGAATGGACTGTTTGTAAAATATTGAATACGCCAAAAAATCATATTAATCAAAAGAAACTATGCAACAATTCACCTCAAATAATTAAGTCAAATAAGTCGAAAAGATTAGAATTTCAGGCAGTTCTTAATGTCAACCATAAAAGCGATTGTAGAGCTTTAGAAGTGGATTGCGATTATTAACAAAAAGTTCCAAAAACAACTTAAATTTATCCAAGAAAAAATAGGTTACCCGCGTAAAGATTATTTAAAATGACCCTTGAGGAGCATGGTTTTCGGATTGGTAGAAATTTAGTACAAAGACACAAAGGAAAGTCTTAATAACAGAGAAATATCAAAACGTCCGCTCCAATCATGGGTGGGCAGGCAAATATGTGTAGTCTGTGGGTGTGTTTCTGCACAATTTTATTGGTGCCCCGGATTCATAGGGTCAAGAGGAATAATATGGCCCGTAGGAAGTCCAAAACAAATTTTTGCCTCTCATAGTGATATTGCCCAATAAAGGAATTCCGAGAAATGTCCGCCTGCCAATGGATTATTTAGCGCGATCGATGAAACCTCCAGAGCTCGTCAAAGTCGTAAAGCATGGATTTATTGATGACCGTATTGCGAGTGCTGGAACTGGCCTGGGCTCAGTCCACGTCTATAAACATAACCTTTGGAAAAATTGATAAAAGCGAAAAAATTAATGATTAAAGTTTTGTACAGCAAGGCTTAAATGATAATCCTAACCAGTCTATTATAACCATTTATCGTTAAACTACAGAAACTTCAAATTATTTTTAAATATTAACTGTTGGCAAATGTTTTTTGTACAGGTGGAAAACTCTTTTTAAATAATTGTTAGTAATTGATCAAAAAGTCCTTTGTCGTTAGTTCCATTATAAGTGCTTAGTTTAATTTTTAATTAATTGATCAATTATAATTTTTTTCAGTTTTATTTTTAAGCATGGCGGTGGTGGTTGCAAATGATATGGAACATCTCAGTTATATTGTGCATAGACAGACTTTTTTTTTTCAAAACTTTCAATATTAACGACTATCTTGTAAAAACCCATATCGAAAACGCGACGTCTAGCAAAAATTGAACTCTCAAAAAAAATTTTACTCTCTTGATTACAATTCTTAGCAAGTATTTGACTACTCTACTTTGTTTTTCCGCGTGTGATAGGTTGATATGCAACAAAAAATTGTCATGTATATTCAAAGTTCCGTCACTAAAATCTGGGTGTGCACTGAATGATTCAGCACCAGATCATACTACTGGGGTATCTAAAAAAATTACGGGTACTGGATATTTTATAATATATATTAATGTAGTAAAAAAGTAAAAATAATACAAGAACATTTTTAGGAAAAATTCTAACCAAATTAAAAAAGGAGATGGTTTATCCTTAAAGGAACTTTGATGTGTTGGTGTATCAAAAGAAATCTTATATTTAAAGATCCCTTTTTGAATAAACCTAAAACTAAAAAAAATATAATGCGAAAACGACGAGCTGTACTACAAAAAACAAAAATACATTAACCGAACAAACAGGCCAGACGACACACGCTAAAGTCATCAAAGAATTTAATTCTAAGACAATTCCAATATTCACTAAAACGATGACTTTTCAATACTGTCACGTACGTGGACGGTTACATACAAAATGTAGCAACTGTTGTATACCTGTAACGCACAGTAGATGGTTTAAATGGTAAAAGATAATGGCAAAAATTTTACACTCGTGTAAAGGGCATTTACGAATATAACTAAAAAAGTTTTGACATTACACAAAATGTGTATCGAATTTTACTTATAATGATTGATCACTGTTATGAAATACAGGAATGATTAAGAAAGCCATTGACCAAAAGAATCAAGGTTGTTCTCTAAAATACCCCATTATTTTTTTTCATACATTAAAATTTTTACTGATATACATTAGGTATTGCTTTGTGTCAAGTAAAATTATATCAAAAATCAAAACCTATCAGAAGATGTTTTCGTTGTCTTAGTTCCCAAATAAGAAGAATGAAATGAACTTTAAATTTAATCTAAGAAGCGAAAATAGAAATGACTACAAAGAATACATGTTTTTATATTGAGCACTAATACTCGTATATTCTTGGAAATAAATGTTCCAACCTTTCCGTCCATTATTGAGCATCGCCATTTTGCATTATTCCTACCTGGTATTTTTTGCCAATTGCTGCCAAATGTTTTGTTTGCAGATGTGTATTGCTGTTTCTGGGTGTTAAGGCTGGCATACTGAGCCGCAAGTGTAAATGAAGCCAGTAAGGATCGTTGGCAGGTAGCTTGGTACTGCTGCTGCTGTTGCAGGTTGAGTCTGTTGGAAGCGGGGCCCGTTGGTTTGGCTACAGGACCAATTAAGAGTTAGCTTGTTGTCGCTCCGCCCGGGGGGAGGTGGAGCTGCCTGGCTTGGCTGCGACTTGGTTGGTGGATTGGTGGCGCTGCAGGACATTGGTCAGCCGCGGCGGTTGCGGTTGAACCGGACACGCCGGCATATTGGGCAACCAATTTGGTTCCACAGTATGTCCTTTGCAGGGCACTTATGGTATTTTAGTATTCTTTCGTTGCACCGAGGCAAATTTGTCCTTTGTTTTTGTTTTCTATAATGATAATCGAAAACCGAGCTTCCACTATGTTACGAATTCAAAAATACTTTTTTCCGAATATTGCTACAATTGCAAAATATTGATCCCAATTAATTCTTTTGTGTACTTTTTCTTGTAAATCGGCGAAAAAAATTACAGTCGACTAGCAAAAAGTAAAAACCTGTCGGCCATTTTACGCTCAAAGAAAAAACTAAGCTGCTGTAAAGTTCTTAATACGATAAAAACCAGTTATCGGAAAAAAATGTGTACTACATAGGCAGGGATGGAAAATGCAGGTACTATATACTTTTTTCAATCAACCTTTTACCCTGTCAAGTTAACCTGCAATACCCCCGCGAAATGATGTTATAGTATCTCTTGAGCGCTCGTAGCAACATTTTTCAGTCGCGAATCAGATATGTTTGTTTGTGTTGTTTTATTCAATATCATATATAACAAAGGCCTAGGTGGCCCCATATAGTGGTATTACCAAATTGGAGCCTATATATATATAACTGTGGAGCTATAGTTTTTGATAAATTTTTAAATATGTTTTTTGAGAAGGTCTTTAACAAACAATAAATTTGCGTAAGACTAGTCCCTTTTGCAAATTTGGCAAAACAGACAAGATTTCATGCGGGAAGAAAATCTCAATATTCGTACAAAGCAATAGTCACAAAATACGATTTGCGTTAAATTCGCCAATAGTGGTTTTAGTCGAAAAAGCACGTGATATCTAACATATTAACGCTTCCACAGCGAACGACTATATAGATACGAAAAGTTAATCCGATCGGCGTTCTAAATAATGCATAAACATTAAAATTAATGTCCGAAACCTTGAGACAAAAAGTATCTACCAAAATTTGAAGAAAAAATTTAATCAAAAAAGTTTTATTTTGCAAAAATTAAAACGAAAAAAATATTGTCAAATCTTTATCTTCTATAGGGAGATTTTGTCCAAAATTTTATTTCTAATAGGAAATTTGTCGAGACATCTCTATTTCTATAGAAAATTTTGTCAAATCATTCATTTTCCTATAGGAAAATGTTTGTCAAATTCTTATTTTCTGTAGGAAATTTTTGTCAAACATTCTATTCTATAACGGAAAGTTTGGCAAATTTCATATTTCTATATAAAATTTTGTTCCAA
>PGFW01037802.1:39517-59210 GCA_003123925.1 Haematobia irritans | reverse complement strand
GAATGTTATGGGGGTTAGCAGTCAAGTCTGGGGCTGCCGAGATAAGCTATACAGATGTGTATATACGCCGGTTGGTACTGTACTCCAGCGCTATTAGGCCCAAAACACTTGAGTGGCGCTTGTGCGGGCATAACGATTTGGTTTCTAGAGACTTTAATGCCCACCATGAACTTGGCATTCACTCCTAGGGTAATGAACCAAGAGGCATACGATTTGCAGAGCAGGTAGATGACTCCACATTTTGCACGCGCTGAACGAAGAGGCCCACGAGAATTATTGGGGACTGCCAGCAGTTCGTCATATTATCTTTAGCGTCGCCTTGGTCTTGATAAATGACGTTCCTGGCACTCCGTCATTTTCATTGGATTCGACCACCCCCCATAATTATCACCATTAACGACCCTCGATTTCGTTTAAACCTCTGAACGCCGGACGTATATCAATCAAAGAAAAAAAAAAAAGGGGCCAACTGGGAAGGCTTCAGAGAATACACCGATCGCACGCTTCAGTTCATGTTGCCAGGAGGGCGTTCCGGGACACCTGAAGCAGAGCACCTGAAGCCAACTGTAAACTTACACACAGGAACTGGTAAATTGTGGTCACAGTGAGAGCCCTCTTTGAACCTGCTACCAAGGTGGGATTTCAGGTCACCTTCGCGATATGCGTGACTGTGACTGATCCGAAGAGAGCGCCAAATACTTCAACCGACAGCTTTGTCGAGCATTCCCGAGGAATGATAGCAGCCGAAAAGGAGAGCCCTCTCGCATACGGTGAGTCTCCGAGTCGACAAACACCACAATTTACCGCAAGCCGAACTTTTACCAATGTCATCAAACAGCGCCTAAGCCATCCAAAGGTCTGCGGCCCCGAACGGAATTTCAATGCTAATGCCCTGAAGCATCTGGACTCCAGACTCCTCAATTTGTCCTTGGAATCACTCATTATATGCGATGTCTGGATGATGGCCGAAGAGTGTTCCACTACTGAAGCCAGGCAAAAGAATTCGAGTAAAAGGTGAATCATACAGACCGCATATCCCTTCTCTCGCCAGTAAGCCAAGACACTTGAAAAGCCACTACTCCTCCCCAGCCTTGCTGCGAGGAATTTCCAGCTGACCCACCAATCGACATGGATTCCGTAAGGTACACAGTAACGACGGCAACAGCCTTACATTTGCCATTTCGACACATTATCAATAGGGCGAACTTAATCAGCCCCAGCCGTGTTCATAGGACGGTCCTCGCGTGGCGCTTGACCTATCGAAAGCGTCGCAACGCGCTCAACCATGCCACATTAATTTGAGGACATCGGAGAACACGTGCCCTAACGGACAAGGAGGCGAAGCGTTGGGTTCTGAATTTATCATTGTGTGCGACGCCAGTCGTTCGTGGAATTCAGGGAACAAGAAGTCAAAACCCTATAGCTTTAAACAGGGAGTCCCCCAGGGCGGCGGGTAGATACTGTTTTAAACCTCTACCTGTCCTCCGATGGCCACCCCCTGCTGACGGCGTCGAGAATTGTGTGTCTAATGCGGGACGTGCACAATCCATGGCAATCGGGGCCATTTGTGAATGGACATTTGCGATCATTATGTGTACCCGCTGATCTTACAGTTATTACACTGCAAAAATTTGAGTGATATCTCCCACTAAATCCTCAGCCACGTTTTCGCCTACATGGACGGCGGAAGCTACGCAGGCAGCTTGAATGTCAGGAGTCGATGGCGAAAACAATCGACAACAAATTACCCTAGATTATCTCGGGGTCACATTCGACAGCCTTTATAAATCGTCCGCCCTGCCTCATGCAATTTGTGATAAGCGTCCGCGGCTAGAAACAAGGTCGCTCAAAGTCGCTTGCCGGCCAGCACTTCAGGTGCGACCAAAGAACCTTGTTTAACTTACATATAAGACAAATTGGGCCGGTCAGTGGTTTAAAACTATGCAAGGCCCAGTGTGGACACCTCAAACGAGCGGATACGCAGTGGAATAACATACGGACCTGTCAGAACGCTGCCCCTTACACAGAAAAAAATATCACCAAAAATACTTTCCATTAAAAAGTTAATTGAGTTGAAATTTTTTTTCAATAATAAATTTAATTGCGTACAATTAACTTTTTACAGCATAGAAACATTAAGTTAATAGTCAATGATTGAAAAATTTAAAATTTTTGAATTAAAAAGTTAATTGATACAATTAACCTTTTAATCCAAATTCGGAAGACTAGAGTCAGCTTATAAAAGTGATTAAATTTTTGATGAATTTTTTTTTTCAAACAATACAATTGTTAATCCAACTAAAAAATTCCTAAGCCAATCAGAATGTAATTGAAATAGTTACGCTTTGTTTAATACTAAAATTACAGTGAGTTTTGCAATCAACATTCCAATTAAGTTTAAATTGAAATCAATTAAAAAACTTAATTGAAATTTTTGGTAATGAAATCAATTAATTTTTTTAATCTCAAGAATTTTTTCTATGCCCATTAAAACTGTGATTGGATACTATCATTTTCGTGCCATTGAAGACATTTCAATTAGAAAAATTAATGTCGGATCAATTAATTTCCGTGATTGAATCAGAAAAAAATTTTTTGTGTGCTAAGAACCGCAAACACACCACTGTCGTCCGCCCAGTACACCCCTAGCGATCACTTTTATGTGTGGAGGAACCATTGATCATGCCAGCGTGCGTACGACACAACTCACATGCCTGTGAAAGCGAGTTACTTCTTCGCGCCGTTGCCCATTTCGAAGTTGTCATTCCGAATCACCATTTTGTGGATAGACAAAACCTCCACCCAGGAATGTAAGCGGTTTCATCTTCACCTTCGTAGAGCCAGATATCAAGCGCTTACAAAAAAAGAGAGTCTCTAAGATCATGCCAGCATACCAGGACAGGTCTGAACATTAGGAATTTCAGCTATAAGTACCACCAGTGCTTACAGCCTGAAGCTATAGAAATAAAGATTTTGATTAGAACATACAACGGTTTCTAATCCTATAGTCACATCGAGAGGTGTTTTAGACGCACACAGTTTCTTTCTCAAGCACCACTTGCAAAATCTGGGAGAGCAGAGAAGAGGTTATTCCTCCCACTGAGACAAAACAATAGAAATGGTTATTGATCGAAGAATTCTATTGAACATACAAACTTTACCTTAAGGCAAATATGTTTGCGTGCAATAGAGACAACAAGCAAAAATTACTCTCGTAACATTCATACATATCAAGAGTATTTATAATCTATATCTAGCGAGTATACTGACGAGTAGTGATTAAATATGTTATCATCTATGATGGTAACCACTCCTACAAGGGCCACATGACACTCGTCACCTTTCTTGCTTGCCCAGCTAAGCCTACCCGTCTCACTACCAGATCAACTACATAAGAACACACTACCCTCACAATCGTCTCGTGCTCCGTCTGTGAGCACGGTCTTCCTGGCGAAATTCGTAGTCATTGCACCTTGGCTACCTATAGTTGTAAAACGTAATGCCAATACAGACCGTTACACTAAGAGCATCGCAACATAGTAAATGGATGTAATATAGCTTAACATTAAAAAAACTAGTCAATAATATATCTAAACTATACTAAATAAACCCCCACAAAAAAAATACAGCCAACAGACTAGCTCCGGAGCAGAAATGTGAGTCCCAAAATAAGTGTGACTTGCCAGTGATTATATCTATTCTGAGATAATCACAATATCCGTGAGAGTTCCTAATAAAAAAACGTTTCCTATTAACAGTATTCCACATCACGAGTTAACCTCGATCAGTTTAGTATGAGATTTCTATACAAATGTGTAGATTTTCTACACACACTTTTTCCACCTACATATAACAAATAAGTACAAGTGGAGAAATTTTCTATAATAAGTCTCTTAAGATTTGTCATGACATACTGTAAATTGTATTCACTCCTATAAAGTAGAGGATGAAATAATTCTATGATATAAGAAGCTCATACCTTTATTAGAAATATAAACGAGACTATCTTCTGTGTACAATATAATTTTCTTGAGATACAGACTAATCTAATGTCTGATCAACAATTCTGCTCTGTCTGATCGTGATAAATATATATCTAAGGTCCTGTGACTGTCATAACTGTTGAATGTTCTTATCGTGTATAGTGAAGATATTTTGACAGAATTGGCACCAAAGTATAACAGAACATAACGAGAATCTATTTTATAGTCCGAGTTAAGTTCTCCTAATAATATAAATTTACAGAGATTATAGTAAGGAGAATTAACCTTTATGTCTTCGCGTGATAGAAATTCAAAAGATCTTATGTCACCTTAATTAGATTTTGGCAATAAATACAGAGTAAATCTCTTGAGCACCTTAATAAGACTAAGCTAATAAGCTGCACTCAATATATTCAGTAATTAATTTATTTATCTCCCTGCCGACTCTCAACCCACTTGTGGTATACCAAGTAATTGTGACTATAGTAATTAGTGTGCAATATATGTGTCATATCTCGTAGTCCTTAACCTACCAAATCTCAAGGACGTCCGCAATCCGATAAGACAACTATTTGGTAGTCTTTGGCCGTACTCGCGTGAGTCAAGAGTTGCGAGAACTCCTGAGTTCTGACAGTATCTCAATGTTCCGTGTCTCATGTCGTGACATATTACGAATTATTAGTGAATCCTAACAGTCTAGGCATTACCTGACCATGTTTTCGTCCAATCCGCACCGTTTCTAATCACTCTTATGTTGCGCCCAACAGATGCAAGGTCGCCATATTTTTTGTTGTTTCAGTCCATGCACGAATTTTCCCTAAGTGTTGAAATTTTTTTGGCGAAGCAATACCAGGGTGTGCAGAATTTATAGGAAATATATCATGCAGCATTCCCATGTCTAATATAATTACTTCGACCTGCGCGTCAGTGACACAATAATATATGTGGTTTGCACCGAAGCCAAAATTCTGTTGAGCTCTCTACATGTGGACTTTATAAGTTTGTATTTGGCTACACAAGTCATGTAGAACACTCTAAGTTATAATCTAATCATTGTCTCACTGCTTGCCAAAATTTCATTGAAATCGCGTTTCAGATCTCAGAATATTTAAGTCTACACCTCGTCTATATATACTCTATCGGCCGACAGATAGCCCAACTAATACAAGCTTTCTCCAAGAAGCCAGAAGCTTCCTATTCACTTCAAGATTTGTCTATATATATTGGCTATCTAACAGTTTTTGCACAAGGAGGTAGAGTATGTTAGAGCTCAGTGTAGTTAAGTTGTGGACGAAAACAATTTTTATTGAAATCGGTTCAGATTTAGAACTTAATAGTCCGCGTCCCCATCGAGTGGACCACGTTTCGTCCGCCGAGTTTACATTCTGAGATATAGGCACATCCCGACGATTCGAGATTCTAATTCTTTAGCTCCGCAATTGATATTAAGTCTTCCGACATATTATAGCTGTATCTGTCGTCGCGATGCGATAGAATTTAGCACTTGGTAAGCTAGCAGCATGCTACTAATTAGGTCTTACATCCGTTCGAGAGGATTTACCGAAATATTAGTGCTACCAATCTCCTTCTCCTCTACATTTCTTTCTCTATGTCTTTGTTAAAGTTGTTTGTTGTGACGAGCAGAGGATGGGAGCGCGAGTATATTCTATAAAAATATCGTGCGAAATGTCAGACATTTTGTTTCTAGTAGCCAAAAATGGTTTGAACACTCTCCTGCTCATCCTCAACGAAATCGCTATATTAGCTACTCTCCCTTAGAGTCTTTACAAAATCTCTTCCACACTAATAATCCGATAGGAGCTATCGAACCAGATTGGCCTGCTATTGTACACTCCAGCTTATCAGACTCATGAGCGAGAGAGGTGTGGCAAACTCAGTCTTTTTTGCTCCGATTTCTAGTTGGAAATTTTGCCCACAACGGGCCCAGCGTCAGAATCTATCATTGTAGCATCCGGCTTGCCAAATCTTGGTTTGAAATCGCGGTTTAGGATTACGAAACGAATAATTAACTTCATCGGCAAGTAACTTATTACTATGATTCTACTAAAGCTGATACGACCGAGAAATAAACTCCAATAAGGATACAAATATATTTGCACACTCTAAAACCATCACTTCTAATCCTTTGCTTCTAAAATTCACCACCTGTCCCTGTCCATACATATGTCTCATCCAACACTAATTGGAAGTCTGTGAAAAAAACTACTGGACTCGATTCTCGTGTCACCGTAATTTATTAGTGCCCATATCGGGCGATTAAAACTTCTGAGATACTATACCGGGAAATCATATACTCATACAATCCATGACACTAGATATTTCAGAAGCTGAAATATTTGACTCTACCACATTATACTAGTACATAATATAGTATCTCTCTTGCATAATAACTTTAAATGCCACAATCGTATAGGTGGTCCAATACTATAACTGACCTTCTGCTTGGGCCACAATTAAGTCTCTAAATGTTTTCTCAGTGAGTGTGTGTGTAGCCGATAAACAACTTACGTTAGTTTATCACTAGCGAGCCCTCATAATACGAAAATTGTCATTAGCCGACTGGACATACCAGATTCGTATCCTACTAAAGAATTATTTGTCCATAGAAATAAGTCGATCTAATTTCATGAGAGTTACAGCTGCCACCATCCAAAAACATCCAGTTACTAGTTTGAGCTATGTCACTGAGTATTTATGAGAGCGACTTCACATAAACAACCTTGCGACCTAGACTTATATTACAAGAAGCGCGTACTCACAGGACAGACAGCACATCATGACTTGACGGATATATTGCGATTGCAAGGTAAGTGCCCACCCCTGACCAAGTTTTGCCGGAATAGAACACCATCTGTGCTGCAATATATACTCGTTCTTCACTGCTGAATGCGTATGTCTGGCCAAACATATGCACTTACACTTATAAAGTAGCCCGCGTGTTCCACTGATGTGCGCGAAGCAGGCGTATAATAATCGAATTGCCAGTGCGAGTGTGGCTTTATTTGCAACAAATTTTCTATTTCCTATAGAATAATTTTAGATCAAATATTATTTATTTCTTATAGAATTATTTTCCATAATTATAACTTTTCTATGATCAATTCTGTCGAAACACTTTGTATATTCTATCGACTCTGTCAAAATCTTTCATTTCCGAGCTTAGAAAATTTGTCAAAATGGTTATTTCTCATAGAAAATTTTGTCAAAATTTTATTCTATAAAAAAATTTGCTCAAAATTTTATTTTCTATCAGAACCATTTATCAAAATTCTTCATTTCTACTAGAAAATTTTGTCAACATTTTCGTTCCTAATTAGAAAATTTTGCTTGCAATATAATTTTATTTTAGTAGAAAAAACTTTTCGTTCTTTGAACACATTCTTGCCATTTTTCACGAAGTAGTAATTCTAATAACTGTGTGCAACAACGTTTTCTGCAGCCTGACTATATGTCCGCTGATCTGAAGTATTTAAAATCGCGAATAATCGCTTTGCACGGTTTGAACATTGGGATCTTCAATCAAATTTGGAGCACTTCACTTTGTTGTAACGTATTAACATCTATCTGGTGCGCTTCGTAATATGTTTTTATTGGGCGGGAGTGTATTTGGATATTCTGTGATTGTAACTTAATAATAAATATCTGTGACATCAACTTACCTTTGACCGACAATACCGAACATTTTTATATTGCCCTAAGTTTTGACGTTATTGCCATTACGTTTTACCATTAATTCTAAGTGGTGCCTGAACATAATCATTAAGTCCACTTGGACCCGCACAACAAGGAATTTTTTTGCTATATTAGGATTTCTATTTTTTTGGAAGATCGAGTCGTAATACCATTTAAAACCTAAGTTTTTATATATTTTAAAGATTATTTCTACTACAAAATTAGAACAAAAATTAGTATTAATTTTGTTACTCTATATCATTTTTTGTGTTTTTTCATATAAGAAAAATCTTTGGCAAGAGTTAATCTAGATTTCAATAGAACACATCCTTACTAAAGATCTTTATTTTTCTGAATTATCTTAGAAAACATATTATTCCAAAATGTAATAATGAGTATCTCTAAATAATATTTTGCTCAAAATATTATTATTTTTCTATAAATCCAATAAGTTGCGCTTTTATCAAAAATTTTATTTCTATAGACACCAACTGGAAACACATAGAGGTAATTTGGAAAAGTGATTAGAAAAGACAAAACAATAAATAGAAACCCAAACCAAAAATAATACAGCGTAATAGTGTGAGTGGCTAACTAAACAGAAAACGGCACAAATATTATAGCTACTGAGAGCCCGACAAGAAGCTCTAACAAAAGATTAAAAATAAACATAGTGGAGTGAAATAGAAGATCAAAGTGCCGTTAGCATAATATATTGACAATAGTTGCTGACATAGTCAGCCAGCGAGTTTATTTATAATCGACCAATTTTGAGGAGAGCAACCACAGAAAACTAGTTCGTTTCTCACATTCTTAATGTATATAACGAGTCTATCGCGTCCGTGCCTGAACTCAATGTTCCTTTTCTAGGTGATATATAACAAAACAAAAATTTTTCTATGGAAATAAAAAATCTAACTTACTAGTGCTAATATCTTCCGTATAGTATTATTAATTCATGAGAAAATTATAGTAATTTGAGATATGAAAATCTCACTATAAAAATATGATAAGTTATATTATCACATGGTGGTCAAATGTGATGCAGCCGTTTCTCAGTATCACAATGATAAACCTCATTCCTTACCGGAAAGCATTCAACCCGTTGTTAAGATTTTGTCGATGTTCAGAGAAGAGATGTTATCCAATGAGAGGTGGTATAAGATTAGCAACACGAGTATCATTACTAGTAGTCCCTTCTCGGATTAAATTTGTGATGCTTTGATAGTTTGTGCGCTGACAATTGTATATGGCAATGCTAGGTAAACGATGCAGTGCTATAGGTGTAAATTTTATGTCTTGGGTTAAAGTATAAGGTAACATCAACTCCACAGTTATGAGACTATTGTATTCCCCTCTGATTTTATCTTTATGCCCACCGTCATTCATTTCTGTGTCTAGTCTAGTAGACTGAGCCTATTGCGCCCAATTATTAACGGTTTTGACAAACATTCTTTTCCTCTGTGTTAAGCGTCTACGACTGTGTATCACTTAGTCAATGCGCTAAATGGTTTTAAGAGCTTTATATATTACATAAAACACACAAACAGATCAATAACATTAATATGAAGCGAGAAGCCAGAGCAATGTTTAACAAAATGCCGAACCAAGGTATAAATAACCAATATTTTGGAGCACAATATATCTTATCTAAAGATACACACGACAGATAACAACGATGTATAATTTCTGCTGTGCAGTAACATAAGTACACACAATAAAATTTATTAAATCTACGAGCAACATTCATAAGACTATGAGTTCTATGATAAGTACATTTCTTATATATCGAGCATACTGCTGAGCAAAATGTTTTTACTCGGAGTTGAGAAACTAAACGAATTATAATCTATCTGATCTATACAATTTGATCTTTCATAGATGCAATATCTAAGCAGTATCTATTTTGAACAAAACTTCGCTATTCTAATTCCGTAGCGAAACATTTAAATATTTGTGTTTTTGTTCACTTTAGTTCAAGAGGATTCTTTTATAATAACCACAAACTAAACATTGGACTAACACTACACAAGAGTAGCATCCATTATAAACCAACAGAGGAAAAGAATGTCGGTCAAATTTAATATAGGGCAATATACTCTTCAAGCGCCTTATTAGAACAGCAAAGCATGGCTTCGCGATGGACGCACGTTTCGCGAATTAAATCCGACACTGGTCATCATCGATTTCGCCTTCACCTCTGCTTGACAGCACAAACATATCGTATCATACCCGATGTATCAGAAATTAAAAAACATTCAGCAGCTTCCAATTAATCAATCCCAGATCATAAATGAACCGACAGCCATTGAAACTCCCGCGATAAAACTTGTTATTTTCTGATGATAAGACCGGCATTATTCCTGTACATATAAATTCCAAAGACTAAACAAAAGTATATTAATGAACTAACTAATAACGCAGCGATAAATATCAAATCTGCACAACAACAAACACTTGCTACATACCACTATTGTGTTCTAGATCAAGTGTACATTTAAGCAGACGACACAATATCACGTGCTAACCCCACTTAGATATTACCTAAGACAAATCGAACTGTGGCGTGTTCACACCACGATCACACTGCTATAATGTTGGACAAATGAGTGCCGACGACTATGCCAGAAGTTTTAATATATGTTCGTCAGGGCGTATCAACATCAACGACACCAGGAAATTCCTATTACAACCACTAAATATAGACTATATAGGTAAACTCTAGACTCGGTTTTCAATGTTGGCAATAGACATTCATGGAACCAATAAAGCCCACAGAAGTCACACAGGACTAAATTATGAATACCAAGTGCAGGCAAAGAGAAAGCGCACAAGATCACCGCTGAAATTACAAGATTCATATTATTGCACAAACGACGGAAAAAAAACATAGCCCTGTTTCTTTACTTTCGTTTATTCTATAGGCAATTAATTGATTGTAGTTGTCCACAATCAATTCTTTAAAGGACCGCTTCCCGGCATCACACCTCAAATCAATAAAGATTTCAACAAAATAATGAAACATATTTATTTATTATGCCACCAGAGAGAAAAAACAAGATTATCTTAAAAGAACGTCCGTAGTATGTTAGAAATGGGCGCTACGAGTATATAAATAATATAGCTTATAACCGTACCAGAACAACAGATACCACTAAATTTTAAAGACTGATAACACTGGACACATTGCTGCCGCATATTATAATAGAAATTTTAGTTTTCTTAAGTGATATAACGGTAATACAAAGTAAAAAAAGAAATAGCATTTTTATGATGCGCCAAAATTCAATGACGTCCAGTTTAGGCTGAGCCGACGAACACAAACATGAACAACAGTTTCAAGAGAGTTGATAAAAATTTCATAATGACTATCTTTATTGCAATATTTTAATTCCTATACAAATTACTATCTTCTTTGTTTAGATTTAACTATGTCGTTATAGAATATTTTTCCTTCTTTTTTGCAAAGTGAATGTCCCCCTATAAAGACAGGACAACTCCGATATAAGTAGATTTTAGAGAACTATATATTTTTGCACGAAAGTGTAAAGACCACAATAAATAAAAAACTTAGCCTATTAACAAGAATTAAATATCGTCTGAAGCGATCCAACACACACTTGCGGAAAGACGACATTTCTCATAACAATCAAAACATGTAGGTATTATAGACGTAGTTAGCTAGCATATGTTGTCATAGTGTAACACACACGAATAGCGGGATTAGACACATGTGTCCCTTTGGCAATAAATACTCAGGACACCTACCAAAAACGGTCCGCACTGCGAGTATCTTAACAATATCTACACAGAGATTAAGACAAAACTATGTGTCACGAGGCGGAACAGAGATAGTCCAAAGCAGCGTGAGGAGCTTGGCCAACGAAAACACCTATCAATATCTCTAACCCTGCCTCCAACACTTTGGTAGGAACTAATTATAATATATTCTTTCCCGGAATTACTCAAATCAACACAATACCACTTGATTACAATACGATGAGCTATGCGTCCACCGCGCGAGCGTTCTTATCTAAACTCAAGGATGAGAGTCCCAAAATACATAACATTTAAATATCACTCCGACTTTGTTAAAAGATGCATATAATCTCGTATGATAGGAACATTTATTTACCTTCAAATACTTCTTTCTTATTATCTCGAAGAAATTTGAATGATTGTAGCTTACTCATGCGCAACTTATCACACTAGAATGAGCTTGAAACACACACCTAAATTATTGAGAGAGCTATACAAAAATACACAAGAAATAAAACAGAGAACAAAGCTCTATAAAGTACAGAGCGAGGACAGGAGCGAATTAGAACTCGAACATCTATAAACAATTACACTAAAGAAATTTGCCCAGGCTCAGCCTTGAAATAAACACTTTAACAAAAAACTACTGTACCAGAATCTCACATTATATTCTGGGTACCAATATTCAAGCGATCCGCTCAAACTGCTCGTCGTTAGGCCAAAATTCTCTCTCCCGACAACAAAAACAAATTTCCTTGTTCAAGCATCATTAAGTGCTAGGAATGGAGAGAGGTGTCGATCTCAAACATTATATTAAATAGGATAAGTGTCCACACAGAGAATCAAATTCTAAGCAACATGTAAGAAAATTGAGACGCAAGTGAAGGAAATACTAATCTGCTAAAGATGTGTTTCTTTCTTATATGATTAGACTATCCGACTCCACAATACATAATAAGTGATTAACTTTAAAAGTTGAGAAGAGAAATACCAGATACTATTTTTACTAACACTCTCTCGTATGATCTAAGATAGCAATATTGAGGTCCGAGAATAGAATGTATATAACCCAAGGAATTAAGTCGCTCAATTTGAGTGAAGATATCGTGTTGGCACCTTGATTAATATATATGCGAATCGATGAAAACACCAAATTATGATAGAATATAATCGGGGACATCTATACTTAAATCTGAAAAGCCGATTTCAATAAAATCTGGCACACATGACATATAATCTATCTATTAATATGATGTAACTGCCCTTAGTATGTATACCAAAATCATAGAAAATTTACACCTGCATCAAATTGAGGGCCCAGGAACAACTCTTTGTGGGCCTTCCTGGAGAATACCATTGAGCTAAAATCAGCTAGTGATCGGGCATGAAAAAGCTTTATTTTTGCCCAAATTTGGTGACATTCGTTCTGCTAAAAAAGCGCGCATCGTACAACCCCATTCCGGGAAAATATAACAAAGAGGCTATATTATGAGAAAGCTTACAATTAAATTCATATATAATTCTGATACACGCGCATTTATCAGCATTCATAATATCTGGAATCTTAATGACTACCACTGACCAATATGTATCTCTCTTTCTCGATAAGTCAAAATTTCCAATAGCTAATCTCGTCCTAGTGACCAACAACATCTGCAAAACTTTTCATCGCAAACTGTCCATAACTATATAATCGTAGCATCTATATCGAGGGAGCGATATCTGAATAGTTATAATTATAGATTTGACGCATATGCATAACTCTTGACTCATTTCAACCAAATTTGGCATCTGCATAGCCACCATTGCTGAAACACTCTTACTCTCCTGATTGCTGCAAAACAAATATAATTCTACAAACCAAATTGGAGACCCAAGAACACCGTGGCTTCTACGGGGGGACGGCATATAAGGTCCATACTCGGACGGACAATCAAGCGCTAGAGTAGCACCTGCAAGAGAGGTGATTATCTTGATATGGTGTGCAGATACAGTCATATATCATATTATTATGAGAGTCCCTGAAAATACAAATTATACTACATAGCGATTAGGTCAACGTCTATTATTCTAGGTCCACAGCCTCTGCTGGCAAAAAATTTCACAAGAACCTAATCTGATATATACACACTACTTCTGAGCCTTTCTGAGCCACTTCTGTAAGCGTTATTAAAGTAGGCATGGAGTCCGTGATAAATTCCCCTGCAAATACTGACTATATGCGCGAAGTATGGCTGCCTACCACATTACTACCGTTAGAAATTCCCAGATTGATATACAACAATTTTAACGCCAATCTTGGGTCTCACCTCATATTGTTTATTCTTGTGCATACTCGATGAGTCTATTCTTCACTTTACGTGTGCTTGCGAAAATTCAGAACAAACACACATATGTCCCAGCGGTTTTCGATTGAGTGCTCCTTCATAAGATATTGCTGCTTTCTGGATTGACCACACCATAAAAGTCCCCACCTAGTCAGTGAGTCCGAAAATGATCATTAGAGTGACTAGGAGACATAACTCGTCAAATTCTAAATCTGTAACTCGAAGTATATTCTTCTCATCACATAATGCAAATATTCCACATACGGCTCTATATTACTCAGACCTCATAATATATATTAGGATAATACTATCTACTTGTGTTTGCCAAAGTTGTAGGCCCGATTTGTACTTATTATATGCTTGATTAACTCAGGCACTTAAACACCGGCACACACAGGCAACTCTAAAAACAATGAATCTTATATTCTAATCAGTCTTTTGGTTTAATTCCCAGGCGACAAGTTGTTCATTTCGCCATAAATAATTGAAATGCGTGCTGGTGAGGTTCAGCTGAGGAACAGACCCCTTCTGAGCTGTGAACCAGACGCTAGCTATCGGAACTTGATTATCGCAAATTAAATATCGACTCAAGAGGACACCAAAACCAAACTCGAAAACAGCAAATTAACTTACGCCACACAACAACACGATGTTGATCTAATATATCTATCTCGTCGTTCTGGTGAAGGATGACTATACAGCAAAACATTTTATGCGCGTGTAAGTTCTATGATTTATTGATATATTATCCCGGATAAATTCTCCATCTATGATGTGGCGGCAGGTGATATATTATGAAATATATTAAGGAAACATTTAAATCTAAGCAATTTAAGGAAACTTCGCCAAAAGTTTATTTTAGATTCTCACTCGCGTATTCAGCACTAATGAATATTTATTCGAACAGTTATAGGCAGAGATTAGAATCATAATGGATTTTATGCAATTGACACTTTTGCTGACTTCGAAGTCAGTATTGCAGCTCATTCAACATACGAAAACTTTCCTACTCAATGTGTCATTGTCTCTGACATTCAATCTTTTCTTCGTCAGAGAGAGTATTTAAGAGAGAAAATATAAACAATTATAGTATATGATTTAGGCATAGTTATCTTATAATACTAAACACGAATATATCTCACCATCAAACACCTTTGGCACAGCTAGTCAATATCTATTATTGGACTGTGAATTGTACTTATCGCTATAGCTTGGTCTCATAACTACACTCTATTTACACATCCTAACACACAATATCACTCATCAGCAGATCCACCAAAAATATATCTGGGCACTTACTGAGATCGATGAGTACTATAGATAAGTCCATATCTAAAGTATTATTGAACTCACGGAAAATAATTGAGAAAAATATATATGCAAAGCTTATACTAAAATCCTGAACGATTTCAATCAGTATTATCTTGCGCACACATTATGAGAATATAATTCGTCTAGCCATATGTGCTGAAGACTCACAACTGTAGCATGGCGATAATATTCAAGCTAATCGTAACCCGCGTCTCACGTATACACACAACGTCGTTTCTTACTGGGTCATCGAAACAAATGAGATGATAGACATGCTGTATCGGTTTTAAGTACGACAAATAATATGTTCTAAGTATTTATTTAGAGGAGTCCAAAAATTGAACTAAATGAAACTTGAATCGATTTTCAAAATAACTCTAAATTTATGTGGATCTTGATTCATTATTTCTATATAGAACAATTCACTCAACAAATTTTATTTAAATCTAACTTTCGCCAGATAGACATAATAGTCTATAATATCTAATCCTAATATATTTGTATAGAAAATTTTGACAAAAGTTTCACATACTACTTGGCTTCTTTATAAGCGAACAAAATTTTGATCTAATAAGTATCTCTATTATTATTTTCTGTATAGATAAATTTGTCAAAAAATTTTTATTTCTAGTACGGAACGAATAATTTTAGTCATAATAAATGTGGTAATATCTTACAGTCATCAACATATCCTGACACAAAGAGAGATGTTTCTATAATATGTTTGCAAATTTTTGCTAGCATCTATTGAGAAATCTATATATCATTAACTTTATGGAATAGCGCTCTAAAATTTTCCTAGTTTAATTACGAAAATTATTTCTATATCACACATAATTTTTCGAGTACCAAATAATAATCTGTGAGTCTATTCTGTGATAGCCTACCATATTAAGTATCATATTACGTGATGACGAATAAGTAATATATAATGGGATCGATATAATTACATACTATACTGAGAATCCCGATTCCATATTTCAAATTTATGTAACACATTTAGATACAATACACGTACTATATAAGTGTTATGTTTGCTATACAATAATATTATCAAGTGAGCAATATCTTGAGCTATTAAAACTTAACTTAGTGATATGATACCTTTAGCTTGAACTATATATATAGGTCCATAACTAGTTGCATTATTCGGTATAGCGTAAAGTAATATATATTAATATATGTGACGAGCTATATACTAAATCTGAATCCTGAATTTTACTTTCCAAAATCTAATAATTAGTACTAGGTATCTATTATTCTAGCCTCAAAATTAGTGAAACATTTGCCAAATTTTGAATAGGCGATTGGACTTAAATTGCGACCTAGACTTTTGATCACAAAAATGTGTTCATCTGAAAGATACAGACGGTACGTACGAGACGGTACGCAGTATTACGGAAATGCGTTATATCAGAATCTACTATGGGACCCAACCCTTAGAGCATTATATTGCCAAATACACCTATGTGTCTATCATCCGTATACTCCTTCGTGGTTGGTTTACAAAACATATGTCACTAAACTTAATAAAATACCTGTTTCCATCAATTTAGTCTAGCGGTATATATATATATATATGTAAATAAATACATTTAATCTGAAGCAATTTTAAGGAAACTTCGCAAAAGTTTATTTATGATTTATAGCTCGATATCTATGTATTAGAAGTTTAGGAAAATTAGAGTCATTTTTACAACTTTTCGACTAAGCAGTGGTAATTTTTGTCGAAATCAGAAAAACATATATATGGGAGCTATATCTAAATCTGAACCGATTTCAATCAAATTTGGCACACATGACTATATTACTAATTGTACTCCTAGTGCAAAATTTCAACCATATTGGGCCAAACTCTGGCTTCTGGGGCCATATAAGTCCATATCGGGCGAAAAATATATATGGGAGCTATATCTAAATCTGAACCGATTTCAATCAAATTTGACATACATACACCTTGTGCAAAATTTCAAGCTAATCGAGATAAAACTCTGGCTTCTGGGTCAATATAAGTGCATATCGGCCGAAAGATATATATGGGAGCTATATCTAAATCGGAATCGATTTCAACAAATTTGGCACACTTGACTATACTACTAATTGTACTCCTAGTGCAAAATTTCAACCAAATTCGGGCAAAAATCTGGCTTCTGGGGCCATATAAATCCATATCGGGCGAAAGATATATATGGGAGCTATATCTAAATCTGAACCGATTTCTTCCAAAATCAATAGGGTTCTATTCTGACCCAAATTAGGAACATGTGCCAAATTTGAAGGCGATTGGACTTAAATTGCGACCTAGACTTTGATCACAAAAATGTGTTCACAGACAGACGGACGGACAGACGGACATCGTTATATCGACTCAGGGACCCACCCTGAGCATTATTGCCAAAGACACCATGTGTCTATCTCGTCTCCTTCTGGGTGTTGCAAACATATGCACTAACTTATAATACCCTGTTCCACAGTGTGGCGCAGGGTATAAATATGATAAAGAAATGGTCATCATACATATTTTTGAACTTTAATTTTAGAGTTTTTGTAGAAAAGCCGACATAGTACCTACCTATAAGGTGGGTATTAATTTCGAGTTTAGCCGCTAAAATCGCTAAAGTGAAAACCTAAACTATTATAACTTGATGGGGAATAGCCCAAAGCAAATTTTCACAAAGTTTGTATTCCTTAAAATGGTTTATAAAGTAATCGTGAAAAAATGACTATTTTAGCGGCTAAACTCGAACTTAATACCCACCTTTAGGTGTTAAAATACTTCAAAAGGACCAATTTTTGTGTGGTTACTTGGGGGTGAATATCGAAATCACGTACCTTATTCCGTGCGGATGGGATGAAAAATAAGTCTTAAGAAGTCAAATCTGTACTCATCTGTCTACATGGGTACCATGTTGAATAATGGACTGATAGCGACCAAAGTATGTGTGGTTGCTTGAGGGTGAATATTGTCATCACGTACCTAATTTCAGGCTTCAGATCTGTCTATATGGGTGCTGATATTTTTTTGAACCCATACAAAAATATCTAAGCCAAGTCAAGAGTAAATTTTCCCAACCAATTCAAACATTCTTTGAAAATATCTGCAAACTGTTTGTAGTAGTTTAACTTTATTGTTTTAAATCTTCAATCTTTTCCATTAGATTTTAAGCTTAATCATTTCTCTTTCGTTTTCATATACCTCATTTACGATTTCGAGCTCAGTAAATGATGGCCATGAATTCATTACATTTTAATGTTTCGAACATGAAACTTTTGCATAGTTGTCGTCGTGAGACATTCATACGATGAAGACAAAATATTTAGAACTATATTTAATACAGAACTTATAAGTTATAAAAAAAAATAAAACAATTTATATCCAAAACTGGAAACACATCGATAACAAAAGGGGGTTTTTATGGGGGTGGGAGGGGGCCTTGTAAATCCTCTTCGAGCAAGCAAAAACAAATTTCGCTCATTTCTTAGCCTCAGATGCTTTACCTTTCTCTATGAAGCTGTTGCCGCTGGTTTTGGTGGTGTCTCAGATGAAGGCGGCGGTGTTTGATCTTTATTCCAATCTTCCAAACCCTTGGGCAGTGATGTATCCTCCTCAAAGGAACCAGTGCCTTCAACAAATTCTTCATAGGTGGACTTCTCTTTGAATGGCCGTTTGCCCAAAAGTTCAATCATATCATCACGACTAAGTACTTCATTCTTCAGAAGGCGTTCAGCCACTTTACGAACATCCTCCTTATGTTTGGTTAATAAGGCGGTGGTGGTGTCATGTGCTTGTTTAATCAGAGCCCTTACTTCACGATCGATCATTTGTGCTGTCTCCTCAGAATAGGGTTTGGTGAAATTCGCCTCACCCTGCTGACCATCAAAACTGACTTGGCCAACTTTTTCGTTCATACCAAAACGTACAATCTGCGCATAGGCACTGTCGGTGATTTTCTTCAAATCGTCTTGTGCTCCTGTAGTGATGCGATTGAAGAACAACTCTTCAGCAACACGGCCTCCCAATGTCATGCACATACGGTCGAATAGTTGCTCTTTGGACAAAAGATATTGATCCTTTGGTAAGTATTGGGCATAACCCAAACCCTTGCCTCTGGGAATAATGGAAACCTTCAACAGGGGATCGGCATGTTCCAAGAACCAGCCTGCCACAGCATGCCCCGCCTCGTGATGGGCCACAGTATTCTTCTCTTCAGGGGCCAAGACATTAGTCTTCTTTTCCATACCAGCAATAACACGCTCTATGGCTTGTTCAAAATGCTTTTGTACAATGAATTCATTGGAATCTCTTGCGGCAATCAAAGCGGCCTCATTGCATACATTGGCAATATCGGCTCCAGTAAAACCTGGGGTCAGAGCGGCCATTTTACGAGCCAAATCCTGCTTGTCCAATTCAGTCTTTAGGGGACCCAAATGGACCTTGAAAATACTGGCTCTTCCCTTAATATCGGGGGCTGGTACAAAGATCTGCCTATCAAAGATCAAAGAGCGTCCTGGACGCAAGAGAGCCTTATCAAGAATACCACACGATTTGTAGCAGCCAGCACTAAAACATTAGTGGTGGTATTGAAACCGTCCATTTCTACCAAAAAGTTGATTCAGGGT
>PGFW01037802.1:0-21925 GCA_003123925.1 Haematobia irritans | reverse complement strand
GAATGTTATGGGGGTTAGCAGTCAAGTCTGGGGCTGCCGAGATAAGCTATACAGATGTGTATATACGCCGGTTGGTACTGTACTCCAGCGCTATTAGGCCCAAAACACTTGAGTGGCGCTTGTGCGGGCATAACGATTTGGTTTCTAGAGACTTTAATGCCCACCATGAACTTGGCATTCACTCCTAGGGTAATGAACCAAGAGGCATACGATTTGCAGAGCAGGTAGATGACTCCACATTTTGCACGCGCTGAACGAAGAGGCCCACGAGAATTATTGGGGACTGCCAGCAGTTCGTCATATTATCTTTAGCGTCGCCTTGGTCTTGATAAATGACGTTCCTGGCACTCCGTCATTTTCATTGGATTCGACCACCCCCCATAATTATCACCATTAACGACCCTCGATTTCGTTTAAACCTCTGAACGCCGGACGTATATCAATCAAAGAAAAAAAAAAAAGGGGCCAACTGGGAAGGCTTCAGAGAATACACCGATCGCACGCTTCAGTTCATGTTGCCAGGAGGGCGTTCCGGGACACCTGAAGCAGAGCACCTGAAGCCAACTGTAAACTTACACACAGGAACTGGTAAATTGTGGTCACAGTGAGAGCCCTCTTTGAACCTGCTACCAAGGTGGGATTTCAGGTCACCTTCGCGATATGCGTGACTGTGACTGATCCGAAGAGAGCGCCAAATACTTCAACCGACAGCTTTGTCGAGCATTCCCGAGGAATGATAGCAGCCGAAAAGGAGAGCCCTCTCGCATACGGTGAGTCTCCGAGTCGACAAACACCACAATTTACCGCAAGCCGAACTTTTACCAATGTCATCAAACAGCGCCTAAGCCATCCAAAGGTCTGCGGCCCCGAACGGAATTTCAATGCTAATGCCCTGAAGCATCTGGACTCCAGACTCCTCAATTTGTCCTTGGAATCACTTCCATTATATGCGATGTCTGGATGATGGCCGAAGAGTGTTCCACTACTGAAGCCAGGCAAAAGAATTCGAGTAAAAGGTGAATCATACAGACCGCATATCCCTTCTCTCGCCAGTAAGCCAAGACACTTGAAAAGCCACTACTCCTCCCCAGCCTTGCTGCGAGGAATTTCCAGCTGACCCACCAATCGACATGGATTCCGTAAGGTACACAGTAACGACGGCAACAGCCTTACATTTGCCATTTCGACACATTATCAATAGGGCGAACTTAATCAGCCCCAGCCGTGTTCATAGGACGGTCCTCGCGTGGCGCTTGACCTATCGAAAGCGTCGCAACGCGCTCAACCATGCCACATTAATTTGAGGACATCGGAGAACACGTGCCCTAACGGACAAGGAGGCGAAGCGTTGGGTTCTGAATTTATCATTGTGTGCGACGCCAGTCGTTCGTGGAATTCAGGGAACAAGAAGTCAAAACCCTATAGCTTTAAACAGGGAGTCCCCCAGGGCGGCGGGTAGATACTGTTTTAAACCTCTACCTGTCCTCCGATGGCCACCCCCTGCTGACGGCGTCGAGAATTGTGTGTCTAATGCGGGACGTGCACAATCCATGGCAATCGGGGCCATTTGTGAATGGACATTTGCGATCATTATGTGTACCCGCTGATCTTACAGTTATTACACTGCAAAAATTTGAGTGATATCTCCCACTAAATCCTCAGCCACGTTTTCGCCTACATGGACGGCGGAAGCTACGCAGGCAGCTTGAATGTCAGGAGTCGATGGCGAAAACAATCGACAACAAATTACCCTAGATTATCTCGGGGTCACATTCGACAGCCTTTATAAATCGTCCGCCCTGCCTCATGCAATTTGTGATAAGCGTCCGCGGCTAGAAACAAGGTCGCTCAAAGTCGCTTGCCGGCCAGCACTTCAGGTGCGACCAAAGAACCTTGTTTAACTTACATATAAGACAAATTGGGCCGGTCAGTGGTTTAAAACTATGCAAGGCCCAGTGTGGACACCTCAAACGAGCGGATACGCAGTGGAATAACATACGGACCTGTCAGAACGCTGCCCCTTACACAGAAAAAAATATCACCAAAAATACTTTCCATTAAAAAGTTAATTGAGTTGAAATTTTTTTTCAATAATAAATTTAATTGCGTACAATTAACTTTTTACAGCATAGAAACATTAAGTTAATAGTCAATGATTGAAAAATTTAAAATTTTTGAATTAAAAAGTTAATTGATACAATTAACCTTTTAATCCAAATTCGGAAGACTAGAGTCAGCTTATAAAAGTGATTAAATTTTTGATGAATTTTTTTTTTCAAACAATACAATTGTTAATCCAACTAAAAAATTCCTAAGCCAATCAGAATGTAATTGAAATAGTTACGCTTTGTTTAATACTAAAATTACAGTGAGTTTTGCAATCAACATTCCAATTAAGTTTAAATTGAAATCAATTAAAAAACTTAATTGAAATTTTTGGTAATGAAATCAATTAATTTTTTTAATCTCAAGAATTTTTTCTATGCCCATTAAAACTGTGATTGGATACTATCATTTTCGTGCCATTGAAGACATTTCAATTAGAAAAATTAATGTCGGATCAATTAATTTCCGTGATTGAATCAGAAAAAAATTTTTTGTGTGCTAAGAACCGCAAACACACCACTGTCGTCCGCCCAGTACACCCCTAGCGATCACTTTTATGTGTGGAGGAACCATTGATCATGCCAGCGTGCGTACGACACAACTCACATGCCTGTGAAAGCGAGTTACTTCTTCGCGCCGTTGCCCATTTCGAAGTTGTCATTCCGAATCACCATTTTGTGGATAGACAAAACCTCCACCCAGGAATGTAAGCGGTTTCATCTTCACCTTCGTAGAGCCAGATATCAAGCGCTTACAAAAAAAGAGAGTCTCTAAGATCATGCCAGCATACCAGGACAGGTCTGAACATTAGGAATTTCAGCTATAAGTACCACCAGTGCTTACAGCCTGAAGCTATAGAAATAAAGATTTTGATTAGAACATACAACGGTTTCTAATCCTATAGTCACATCGAGAGGTGTTTTAGACGCACACAGTTTCTTTCTCAAGCACCACTTGCAAAATCTGGGAGAGCAGAGAAGAGGTTATTCCTCCCACTGAGACAAAACAATAGAAATGGTTATTGATCGAAGAATTCTATTGAACATACAAACTTTACCTTAAGGCAAATATGTTTGCGTGCAATAGAGACAACAAGCAAAAATTACTCTCGTAACATTCATACATATCAAGAGTATTTATAATCTATATCTAGCGAGTATACTGACGAGTAGTGATTAAATATGTTATCATCTATGATGGTAACCACTCCTACAAGGGCCACATGACACTCGTCACCTTTCTTGCTTGCCCAGCTAAGCCTACCCGTCTCACTACCAGATCAACTACATAAGAACACACTACCCTCACAATCGTCTCGTGCTCCGTCTGTGAGCACGGTCTTCCTGGCGAAATTCGTAGTCATTGCACCTTGGCTACCTATAGTTGTAAAACGTAATGCCAATACAGACCGTTACACTAAGAGCATCGCAACATAGTAAATGGATGTAATATAGCTTAACATTAAAAAAACTAGTCAATAATATATCTAAACTATACTAAATAAACCCCCACAAAAAAAATACAGCCAACAGACTAGCTCCGGAGCAGAAATGTGAGTCCCAAAATAAGTGTGACTTGCCAGTGATTATATCTATTCTGAGATAATCACAATATCCGTGAGAGTTCCTAATAAAAAAACGTTTCCTATTAACAGTATTCCACATCACGAGTTAACCTCGATCAGTTTAGTATGAGATTTCTATACAAATGTGTAGATTTTCTACACACACTTTTTCCACCTACATATAACAAATAAGTACAAGTGGAGAAATTTTCTATAATAAGTCTCTTAAGATTTGTCATGACATACTGTAAATTGTATTCACTCCTATAAAGTAGAGGATGAAATAATTCTATGATATAAGAAGCTCATACCTTTATTAGAAATATAAACGAGACTATCTTCTGTGTACAATATAATTTTCTTGAGATACAGACTAATCTAATGTCTGATCAACAATTCTGCTCTGTCTGATCGTGATAAATATATATCTAAGGTCCTGTGACTGTCATAACTGTTGAATGTTCTTATCGTGTATAGTGAAGATATTTTGACAGAATTGGCACCAAAGTATAACAGAACATAACGAGAATCTATTTTATAGTCCGAGTTAAGTTCTCCTAATAATATAAATTTACAGAGATTATAGTAAGGAGAATTAACCTTTATGTCTTCGCGTGATAGAAATTCAAAAGATCTTATGTCACCTTAATTAGATTTTGGCAATAAATACAGAGTAAATCTCTTGAGCACCTTAATAAGACTAAGCTAATAAGCTGCACTCAATATATTCAGTAATTAATTTATTTATCTCCCTGCCGACTCTCAACCCACTTGTGGTATACCAAGTAATTGTGACTATAGTAATTAGTGTGCAATATATGTGTCATATCTCGTAGTCCTTAACCTACCAAATCTCAAGGACGTCCGCAATCCGATAAGACAACTATTTGGTAGTCTTTGGCCGTACTCGCGTGAGTCAAGAGTTGCGAGAACTCCTGAGTTCTGACAGTATCTCAATGTTCCGTGTCTCATGTCGTGACATATTACGAATTATTAGTGAATCCTAACAGTCTAGGCATTACCTGACCATGTTTTCGTCCAATCCGCACCGTTTCTAATCACTCTTATGTTGCGCCCAACAGATGCAAGGTCGCCATATTTTTTGTTGTTTCAGTCCATGCACGAATTTTCCCTAAGTGTTGAAATTTTTTTGGCGAAGCAATACCAGGGTGTGCAGAATTTATAGGAAATATATCATGCAGCATTCCCATGTCTAATATAATTACTTCGACCTGCGCGTCAGTGACACAATAATATATGTGGTTTGCACCGAAGCCAAAATTCTGTTGAGCTCTCTACATGTGGACTTTATAAGTTTGTATTTGGCTACACAAGTCATGTAGAACACTCTAAGTTATAATCTAATCATTGTCTCACTGCTTGCCAAAATTTCATTGAAATCGCGTTTCAGATCTCAGAATATTTAAGTCTACACCTCGTCTATATATACTCTATCGGCCGACAGATAGCCCAACTAATACAAGCTTTCTCCAAGAAGCCAGAAGCTTCCTATTCACTTCAAGATTTGTCTATATATATTGGCTATCTAACAGTTTTTGCACAAGGAGGTAGAGTATGTTAGAGCTCAGTGTAGTTAAGTTGTGGACGAAAACAATTTTTATTGAAATCGGTTCAGATTTAGAACTTAATAGTCCGCGTCCCCATCGAGTGGACCACGTTTCGTCCGCCGAGTTTACATTCTGAGATATAGGCACATCCCGACGATTCGAGATTCTAATTCTTTAGCTCCGCAATTGATATTAAGTCTTCCGACATATTATAGCTGTATCTGTCGTCGCGATGCGATAGAATTTAGCACTTGGTAAGCTAGCAGCATGCTACTAATTAGGTCTTACATCCGTTCGAGAGGATTTACCGAAATATTAGTGCTACCAATCTCCTTCTCCTCTACATTTCTTTCTCTATGTCTTTGTTAAAGTTGTTTGTTGTGACGAGCAGAGGATGGGAGCGCGAGTATATTCTATAAAAATATCGTGCGAAATGTCAGACATTTTGTTTCTAGTAGCCAAAAATGGTTTGAACACTCTCCTGCTCATCCTCAACGAAATCGCTATATTAGCTACTCTCCCTTAGAGTCTTTACAAAATCTCTTCCACACTAATAATCCGATAGGAGCTATCGAACCAGATTGGCCTGCTATTGTACACTCCAGCTTATCAGACTCATGAGCGAGAGAGGTGTGGCAAACTCAGTCTTTTTTGCTCCGATTTCTAGTTGGAAATTTTGCCCACAACGGGCCCAGCGTCAGAATCTATCATTGTAGCATCCGGCTTGCCAAATCTTGGTTTGAAATCGCGGTTTAGGATTACGAAACGAATAATTAACTTCATCGGCAAGTAACTTATTACTATGATTCTACTAAAGCTGATACGACCGAGAAATAAACTCCAATAAGGATACAAATATATTTGCACACTCTAAAACCATCACTTCTAATCCTTTGCTTCTAAAATTCACCACCTGTCCCTGTCCATACATATGTCTCATCCAACACTAATTGGAAGTCTGTGAAAAAAACTACTGGACTCGATTCTCGTGTCACCGTAATTTATTAGTGCCCATATCGGGCGATTAAAACTTCTGAGATACTATACCGGGAAATCATATACTCATACAATCCATGACACTAGATATTTCAGAAGCTGAAATATTTGACTCTACCACATTATACTAGTACATAATATAGTATCTCTCTTGCATAATAACTTTAAATGCCACAATCGTATAGGTGGTCCAATACTATAACTGACCTTCTGCTTGGGCCACAATTAAGTCTCTAAATGTTTTCTCAGTGAGTGTGTGTGTAGCCGATAAACAACTTACGTTAGTTTATCACTAGCGAGCCCTCATAATACGAAAATTGTCATTAGCCGACTGGACATACCAGATTCGTATCCTACTAAAGAATTATTTGTCCATAGAAATAAGTCGATCTAATTTCATGAGAGTTACAGCTGCCACCATCCAAAAACATCCAGTTACTAGTTTGAGCTATGTCACTGAGTATTTATGAGAGCGACTTCACATAAACAACCTTGCGACCTAGACTTATATTACAAGAAGCGCGTACTCACAGGACAGACAGCACATCATGACTTGACGGATATATTGCGATTGCAAGGTAAGTGCCCACCCCTGACCAAGTTTTGCCGGAATAGAACACCATCTGTGCTGCAATATATACTCGTTCTTCACTGCTGAATGCGTATGTCTGGCCAAACATATGCACTTACACTTATAAAGTAGCCCGCGTGTTCCACTGATGTGCGCGAAGCAGGCGTATAATAATCGAATTGCCAGTGCGAGTGTGGCTTTATTTGCAACAAATTTTCTATTTCCTATAGAATAATTTTAGATCAAATATTATTTATTTCTTATAGAATTATTTTCCATAATTATAACTTTTCTATGATCAATTCTGTCGAAACACTTTGTATATTCTATCGACTCTGTCAAAAACATTTCACTTTCGCTTAGAAAATTTGTCAAAATGTTTATTTCTATAGAAAATTTTGTCAAAATTTTATTCTATAAAAAATTTGCTCAAAATTTTATTTTCTATAGAAATTTTCAAAATTTTATTTCTATAGAAAATTTTGTCAACATTTTCGTTCCTAATTAGAAAATTTTGCTTGCAATATAATTTTATTTTAGTAGAAAAAACTTTTCGTTCTTTGAACACATTCTTGCCATTTTTCACGAAGTAGTAATTCTAATAACTGTGTGCAACAACGTTTTCTGCAGCCTGACTATATGTCCGCTGATCTGAAGTATTTAAAATCGCGAATAATCGCTTTGCACGGTTTGAACATTGGGATCTTCAATCAAATTTGGAGCACTTCACTTTGTTGTAACGTATTAACATCTATCTGGTGCGCTTCGTAATATGTTTTTATTGGGCGGGAGTGTATTTGGATATTCTGTGATTGTAACTTAATAATAAATATCTGTGACATCAACTTACCTTTGACCGACAATACCGAACATTTTTATATTGCCCTAAGTTTTGACGTTATTGCCATTACGTTTTACCATTAATTCTAAGTGGTGCCTGAACATAATCATTAAGTCCACTTGGACCCGCACAACAAGGAATTTTTTTGCTATATTAGGATTTCTATTTTTTTGGAAGATCGAGTCGTAATACCATTTAAAACCTAAGTTTTTATATATTTTAAAGATTATTTCTACTACAAAATTAGAACAAAAATTAGTATTAATTTTGTTACTCTATATCATTTTTTGTGTTTTTTCATATAAGAAAAATCTTTGGCAAGAGTTAATCTAGATTTCAATAGAACACATCCTTACTAAAGATCTTTATTTTTCTGAATTATCTTAGAAAACATATTATTCCAAAATGTAATAATGAGTATCTCTAAATAATATTTTGCTCAAAATATTATTATTTTTCTATAAATCCAATAAGTTGCGCTTTTATCAAAAATTTTATTTCTATAGACACCAACTGGAAACACATAGAGGTAATTTGGAAAAGTGATTAGAAAAGACAAAACAATAAATAGAAACCCAAACCAAAAATAATACAGCGTAATAGTGTGAGTGGCTAACTAAACAGAAAACGGCACAAATATTATAGCTACTGAGAGCCCGACAAGAAGCTCTAACAAAAGATTAAAAATAAACATAGTGGAGTGAAATAGAAGATCAAAGTGCCGTTAGCATAATATATTGACAATAGTTGCTGACATAGTCAGCCAGCGAGTTTATTTATAATCGACCAATTTTGAGGAGAGCAACCACAGAAAACTAGTTCGTTTCTCACATTCTTAATGTATATAACGAGTCTATCGCGTCCGTGCCTGAACTCAATGTTCCTTTTCTAGGTGATATATAACAAAACAAAAATTTTTCTATGGAAATAAAAAATCTAACTTACTAGTGCTAATATCTTCCGTATAGTATTATTAATTCATGAGAAAATTATAGTAATTTGAGATATGAAAATCTCACTATAAAAATATGATAAGTTATATTATCACATGGTGGTCAAATGTGATGCAGCCGTTTCTCAGTATCACAATGATAAACCTCATTCCTTACCGGAAAGCATTCAACCCGTTGTTAAGATTTTGTCGATGTTCAGAGAAGAGATGTTATCCAATGAGAGGTGGTATAAGATTAGCAACACGAGTATCATTACTAGTAGTCCCTTCTCGGATTAAATTTGTGATGCTTTGATAGTTTGTGCGCTGACAATTGTATATGGCAATGCTAGGTAAACGATGCAGTGCTATAGGTGTAAATTTTATGTCTTGGGTTAAAGTATAAGGTAACATCAACTCCACAGTTATGAGACTATTGTATTCCCCTCTGATTTTATCTTTATGCCCACCGTCATTCATTTCTGTGTCTAGTCTAGTAGACTGAGCCTATTGCGCCCAATTATTAACGGTTTTGACAAACATTCTTTTCCTCTGTGTTAAGCGTCTACGACTGTGTATCACTTAGTCAATGCGCTAAATGGTTTTAAGAGCTTTATATATTACATAAAACACACAAACAGATCAATAACATTAATATGAAGCGAGAAGCCAGAGCAATGTTTAACAAAATGCCGAACCAAGGTATAAATAACCAATATTTTGGAGCACAATATATCTTATCTAAAGATACACACGACAGATAACAACGATGTATAATTTCTGCTGTGCAGTAACATAAGTACACACAATAAAATTTATTAAATCTACGAGCAACATTCATAAGACTATGAGTTCTATGATAAGTACATTTCTTATATATCGAGCATACTGCTGAGCAAAATGTTTTTACTCGGAGTTGAGAAACTAAACGAATTATAATCTATCTGATCTATACAATTTGATCTTTCATAGATGCAATATCTAAGCAGTATCTATTTTGAACAAAACTTCGCTATTCTAATTCCGTAGCGAAACATTTAAATATTTGTGTTTTTGTTCACTTTAGTTCAAGAGGATTCTTTTATAATAACCACAAACTAAACATTGGACTAACACTACACAAGAGTAGCATCCATTATAAACCAACAGAGGAAAAGAATGTCGGTCAAATTTAATATAGGGCAATATACTCTTCAAGCGCCTTATTAGAACAGCAAAGCATGGCTTCGCGATGGACGCACGTTTCGCGAATTAAATCCGACACTGGTCATCATCGATTTCGCCTTCACCTCTGCTTGACAGCACAAACATATCGTATCATACCCGATGTATCAGAAATTAAAAAACATTCAGCAGCTTCCAATTAATCAATCCCAGATCATAAATGAACCGACAGCCATTGAAACTCCCGCGATAAAACTTGTTATTTTCTGATGATAAGACCGGCATTATTCCTGTACATATAAATTCCAAAGACTAAACAAAAGTATATTAATGAACTAACTAATAACGCAGCGATAAATATCAAATCTGCACAACAACAAACACTTGCTACATACCACTATTGTGTTCTAGATCAAGTGTACATTTAAGCAGACGACACAATATCACGTGCTAACCCCACTTAGATATTACCTAAGACAAATCGAACTGTGGCGTGTTCACACCACGATCACACTGCTATAATGTTGGACAAATGAGTGCCGACGACTATGCCAGAAGTTTTAATATATGTTCGTCAGGGCGTATCAACATCAACGACACCAGGAAATTCCTATTACAACCACTAAATATAGACTATATAGGTAAACTCTAGACTCGGTTTTCAATGTTGGCAATAGACATTCATGGAACCAATAAAGCCCACAGAAGTCACACAGGACTAAATTATGAATACCAAGTGCAGGCAAAGAGAAAGCGCACAAGATCACCGCTGAAATTACAAGATTCATATTATTGCACAAACGACGGAAAAAAAACATAGCCCTGTTTCTTTACTTTCGTTTATTCTATAGGCAATTAATTGATTGTAGTTGTCCACAATCAATTCTTTAAAGGACCGCTTCCCGGCATCACACCTCAAATCAATAAAGATTTCAACAAAATAATGAAACATATTTATTTATTATGCCACCAGAGAGAAAAAACAAGATTATCTTAAAAGAACGTCCGTAGTATGTTAGAAATGGGCGCTACGAGTATATAAATAATATAGCTTATAACCGTACCAGAACAACAGATACCACTAAATTTTAAAGACTGATAACACTGGACACATTGCTGCCGCATATTATAATAGAAATTTTAGTTTTCTTAAGTGATATAACGGTAATACAAAGTAAAAAAAGAAATAGCATTTTTATGATGCGCCAAAATTCAATGACGTCCAGTTTAGGCTGAGCCGACGAACACAAACATGAACAACAGTTTCAAGAGAGTTGATAAAAATTTCATAATGACTATCTTTATTGCAATATTTTAATTCCTATACAAATTACTATCTTCTTTGTTTAGATTTAACTATGTCGTTATAGAATATTTTTCCTTCTTTTTTGCAAAGTGAATGTCCCCCTATAAAGACAGGACAACTCCGATATAAGTAGATTTTAGAGAACTATATATTTTTGCACGAAAGTGTAAAGACCACAATAAATAAAAAACTTAGCCTATTAACAAGAATTAAATATCGTCTGAAGCGATCCAACACACACTTGCGGAAAGACGACATTTCTCATAACAATCAAAACATGTAGGTATTATAGACGTAGTTAGCTAGCATATGTTGTCATAGTGTAACACACACGAATAGCGGGATTAGACACATGTGTCCCTTTGGCAATAAATACTCAGGACACCTACCAAAAACGGTCCGCACTGCGAGTATCTTAACAATATCTACACAGAGATTAAGACAAA
Organism: Haematobia irritans; assembly: GCA_003123925.1. Taxonomy (NCBI): domain Eukaryota; kingdom Metazoa; phylum Arthropoda; class Insecta; order Diptera; family Muscidae; genus Haematobia; species Haematobia irritans. The sequence goes on along the minus strand of PGFW01037802.1, from coordinate 10,432 downwards.
ACTATGTGTCACGAGGCGGAACAGAGATAGTCCAAAGCAGCGTGAGGAGCTTGGCCAACGAAAACACCTATCAATATCTCTAACCCTGCCTCCAACACTTTGGTAGGAACTAATTATAATATATTCTTTCCCGGAATTACTCAAATCAACACAATACCACTTGATTACAATACGATGAGCTATGCGTCCACCGCGCGAGCGTTCTTATCTAAACTCAAGGATGAGAGTCCCAAAATACATAACATTTAAATATCACTCCGACTTTGTTAAAAGATGCATATAATCTCGTATGATAGGAACATTTATTTACCTTCAAATACTTCTTTCTTATTATCTCGAAGAAATTTGAATGATTGTAGCTTACTCATGCGCAACTTATCACACTAGAATGAGCTTGAAACACACACCTAAATTATTGAGAGAGCTATACAAAAATACACAAGAAATAAAACAGAGAACAAAGCTCTATAAAGTACAGAGCGAGGACAGGAGCGAATTAGAACTCGAACATCTATAAACAATTACACTAAAGAAATTTGCCCAGGCTCAGCCTTGAAATAAACACTTTAACAAAAAACTACTGTACCAGAATCTCACATTATATTCTGGGTACCAATATTCAAGCGATCCGCTCAAACTGCTCGTCGTTAGGCCAAAATTCTCTCTCCCGACAACAAAAACAAATTTCCTTGTTCAAGCATCATTAAGTGCTAGGAATGGAGAGAGGTGTCGATCTCAAACATTATATTAAATAGGATAAGTGTCCACACAGAGAATCAAATTCTAAGCAACATGTAAGAAAATTGAGACGCAAGTGAAGGAAATACTAATCTGCTAAAGATGTGTTTCTTTCTTATATGATTAGACTATCCGACTCCACAATACATAATAAGTGATTAACTTTAAAAGTTGAGAAGAGAAATACCAGATACTATTTTTACTAACACTCTCTCGTATGATCTAAGATAGCAATATTGAGGTCCGAGAATAGAATGTATATAACCCAAGGAATTAAGTCGCTCAATTTGAGTGAAGATATCGTGTTGGCACCTTGATTAATATATATGCGAATCGATGAAAACACCAAATTATGATAGAATATAATCGGGGACATCTATACTTAAATCTGAAAAGCCGATTTCAATAAAATCTGGCACACATGACATATAATCTATCTATTAATATGATGTAACTGCCCTTAGTATGTATACCAAAATCATAGAAAATTTACACCTGCATCAAATTGAGGGCCCAGGAACAACTCTTTGTGGGCCTTCCTGGAGAATACCATTGAGCTAAAATCAGCTAGTGATCGGGCATGAAAAAGCTTTATTTTTGCCCAAATTTGGTGACATTCGTTCTGCTAAAAAAGCGCGCATCGTACAACCCCATTCCGGGAAAATATAACAAAGAGGCTATATTATGAGAAAGCTTACAATTAAATTCATATATAATTCTGATACACGCGCATTTATCAGCATTCATAATATCTGGAATCTTAATGACTACCACTGACCAATATGTATCTCTCTTTCTCGATAAGTCAAAATTTCCAATAGCTAATCTCGTCCTAGTGACCAACAACATCTGCAAAACTTTTCATCGCAAACTGTCCATAACTATATAATCGTAGCATCTATATCGAGGGAGCGATATCTGAATAGTTATAATTATAGATTTGACGCATATGCATAACTCTTGACTCATTTCAACCAAATTTGGCATCTGCATAGCCACCATTGCTGAAACACTCTTACTCTCCTGATTGCTGCAAAACAAATATAATTCTACAAACCAAATTGGAGACCCAAGAACACCGTGGCTTCTACGGGGGGACGGCATATAAGGTCCATACTCGGACGGACAATCAAGCGCTAGAGTAGCACCTGCAAGAGAGGTGATTATCTTGATATGGTGTGCAGATACAGTCATATATCATATTATTATGAGAGTCCCTGAAAATACAAATTATACTACATAGCGATTAGGTCAACGTCTATTATTCTAGGTCCACAGCCTCTGCTGGCAAAAAATTTCACAAGAACCTAATCTGATATATACACACTACTTCTGAGCCTTTCTGAGCCACTTCTGTAAGCGTTATTAAAGTAGGCATGGAGTCCGTGATAAATTCCCCTGCAAATACTGACTATATGCGCGAAGTATGGCTGCCTACCACATTACTACCGTTAGAAATTCCCAGATTGATATACAACAATTTTAACGCCAATCTTGGGTCTCACCTCATATTGTTTATTCTTGTGCATACTCGATGAGTCTATTCTTCACTTTACGTGTGCTTGCGAAAATTCAGAACAAACACACATATGTCCCAGCGGTTTTCGATTGAGTGCTCCTTCATAAGATATTGCTGCTTTCTGGATTGACCACACCATAAAAGTCCCCACCTAGTCAGTGAGTCCGAAAATGATCATTAGAGTGACTAGGAGACATAACTCGTCAAATTCTAAATCTGTAACTCGAAGTATATTCTTCTCATCACATAATGCAAATATTCCACATACGGCTCTATATTACTCAGACCTCATAATATATATTAGGATAATACTATCTACTTGTGTTTGCCAAAGTTGTAGGCCCGATTTGTACTTATTATATGCTTGATTAACTCAGGCACTTAAACACCGGCACACACAGGCAACTCTAAAAACAATGAATCTTATATTCTAATCAGTCTTTTGGTTTAATTCCCAGGCGACAAGTTGTTCATTTCGCCATAAATAATTGAAATGCGTGCTGGTGAGGTTCAGCTGAGGAACAGACCCCTTCTGAGCTGTGAACCAGACGCTAGCTATCGGAACTTGATTATCGCAAATTAAATATCGACTCAAGAGGACACCAAAACCAAACTCGAAAACAGCAAATTAACTTACGCCACACAACAACACGATGTTGATCTAATATATCTATCTCGTCGTTCTGGTGAAGGATGACTATACAGCAAAACATTTTATGCGCGTGTAAGTTCTATGATTTATTGATATATTATCCCGGATAAATTCTCCATCTATGATGTGGCGGCAGGTGATATATTATGAAATATATTAAGGAAACATTTAAATCTAAGCAATTTAAGGAAACTTCGCCAAAAGTTTATTTTAGATTCTCACTCGCGTATTCAGCACTAATGAATATTTATTCGAACAGTTATAGGCAGAGATTAGAATCATAATGGATTTTATGCAATTGACACTTTTGCTGACTTCGAAGTCAGTATTGCAGCTCATTCAACATACGAAAACTTTCCTACTCAATGTGTCATTGTCTCTGACATTCAATCTTTTCTTCGTCAGAGAGAGTATTTAAGAGAGAAAATATAAACAATTATAGTATATGATTTAGGCATAGTTATCTTATAATACTAAACACGAATATATCTCACCATCAAACACCTTTGGCACAGCTAGTCAATATCTATTATTGGACTGTGAATTGTACTTATCGCTATAGCTTGGTCTCATAACTACACTCTATTTACACATCCTAACACACAATATCACTCATCAGCAGATCCACCAAAAATATATCTGGGCACTTACTGAGATCGATGAGTACTATAGATAAGTCCATATCTAAAGTATTATTGAACTCACGGAAAATAATTGAGAAAAATATATATGCAAAGCTTATACTAAAATCCTGAACGATTTCAATCAGTATTATCTTGCGCACACATTATGAGAATATAATTCGTCTAGCCATATGTGCTGAAGACTCACAACTGTAGCATGGCGATAATATTCAAGCTAATCGTAACCCGCGTCTCACGTATACACACAACGTCGTTTCTTACTGGGTCATCGAAACAAATGAGATGATAGACATGCTGTATCGGTTTTAAGTACGACAAATAATATGTTCTAAGTATTTATTTAGAGGAGTCCAAAAATTGAACTAAATGAAACTTGAATCGATTTTCAAAATAACTCTAAATTTATGTGGATCTTGATTCATTATTTCTATATAGAACAATTCACTCAACAAATTTTATTTAAATCTAACTTTCGCCAGATAGACATAATAGTCTATAATATCTAATCCTAATATATTTGTATAGAAAATTTTGACAAAAGTTTCACATACTACTTGGCTTCTTTATAAGCGAACAAAATTTTGATCTAATAAGTATCTCTATTATTATTTTCTGTATAGATAAATTTGTCAAAAAATTTTTATTTCTAGTACGGAACGAATAATTTTAGTCATAATAAATGTGGTAATATCTTACAGTCATCAACATATCCTGACACAAAGAGAGATGTTTCTATAATATGTTTGCAAATTTTTGCTAGCATCTATTGAGAAATCTATATATCATTAACTTTATGGAATAGCGCTCTAAAATTTTCCTAGTTTAATTACGAAAATTATTTCTATATCACACATAATTTTTCGAGTACCAAATAATAATCTGTGAGTCTATTCTGTGATAGCCTACCATATTAAGTATCATATTACGTGATGACGAATAAGTAATATATAATGGGATCGATATAATTACATACTATACTGAGAATCCCGATTCCATATTTCAAATTTATGTAACACATTTAGATACAATACACGTACTATATAAGTGTTATGTTTGCTATACAATAATATTATCAAGTGAGCAATATCTTGAGCTATTAAAACTTAACTTAGTGATATGATACCTTTAGCTTGAACTATATATATAGGTCCATAACTAGTTGCATTATTCGGTATAGCGTAAAGTAATATATATTAATATATGTGACGAGCTATATACTAAATCTGAATCCTGAATTTTACTTTCCAAAATCTAATAATTAGTACTAGGTATCTATTATTCTAGCCTCAAAATTAGTGAAACATTTGCCAAATTTTGAATAGGCGATTGGACTTAAATTGCGACCTAGACTTTGATCACAAAAATGTGTTCATCATAGACAAGAATCAGCATCGAGTAGTACAGTACGACGGTACTAGCAGTCATATAACGCGATAAATGGTTATATTCATGAATCTACATATGAGACCCATAACCCTTAGAGCATTAATATTGCCATAATACACCTATGTGTCTATCATCCGTTATACTCCTTCTGTGAGTAATAGGTTGATTACAAACATATGTACACTAAACTTTAAAATAAACTATACCTTGTTTCCAATCAACCTATTGAGTACTGAGCGCTATATATATATATATATATATATATATATATTAAGCCATTTAATTCTGAAGCAATTTTAAGGCAACTCGCCAAAAGTTATTATGATTTATAGCTCGATATCTAATGTATTAGAAGTTTAGCGAAAATAGAGTCATTTTTACATACTTTTTCGACTAACGCCAGTCGGCTAATTTTTGTCGAATCAGGAAAAACATATATATGGGAGCTATATCTAAACATCTGAACCGCATTTCCAATCAAATTTGGCACACATACTATAATTACTAATTGTACTCCAGTTGCCCAAAATTTCAAACCATATTCGGCAAACCTCTGGCTTCTGGGGCCATTATAAGTCCAATATCGGCGCAGCGAAAAGATATATATGGAATGCTATATACTAAAATCTTGAAACCGATTTCAATCAGAATTTGACAACATACACCTTTGGTGCAAAATTCCAAGCTAATCGAATAAACCAACTTACTGGCTTCTGGGTCAATTATAAGTGCATATCGGCCCCGAAAGATATATCATGGAAGCTATATCTAAAATCGGAATCGATTTCAAACAAAATTTGGCACACTTGACTATACTACTAATTGTACTCCTACGTCAAAATTTTCAAACAAATCGGGCAAAAATCTGGCTTCTGGGGCCATACTAATCTCATATCGGCGAAAGATATATATGGGAGCTATATCTAAATCTGAAACCGATTTCTTTCCAAAATCACATATTAGGCGTTCTTATTCTGACCCAAATTAGGAACTGTTGCCAAATTTGAAGGGCGATTGGACTAAATTGCGACCTTAGACTTTTGATCACAAAAATGCTGGTCACAGACAGCGGACGGAACAGACGGACATCGTATATATCGAATCAGGGAGCCAACCCTTGATGCATTATTGCCAAAGTACACCATGTTGTCTATCTCGTTTCCTTCTGGGTCGTGTTGCAAACAATATGCACTAACTTATAATTACCCTGTTCCACAGCTGTGGCGCAGGTATAAATATGAATAGAAAGAAATCGTCATCATACATGATTTTATGACTTTTAATTTTAGAGTTTTTGTTAGAAAAAGCCCGACATAGTACCTACTATAGAGTGGGTATTAATTCGAGTTTAGCCGCCTAAAATCGCTAAAGTGAAAAACTAAAAAAACTATTAATAACTTGATGGGAATAGTCCCAAAGCAAATTTTCACAAAGCTTTGTATTCCTTAAAAATGGATTTATAAAGGAATCGTGCAAAAAATGACTATTTTAGCGCTAAACTCGAACTTAATACCCACCTTTAGGTGTTAAAATACAACTTCAAAGACAAATTTTGTGTGGTTACTTGGGGTAATATCCGAACATCACGTACCTTATTCCGATGCGCGATGGGATGAAAAATAAGTCTTAAGAAGTCAAATCTGTACTCATCTGTCTACATGGGTACCATGTTGAATAATGGACTGAATAGCGACCAAAAGTATGTGTGGTTGCTTGAGCGGTGAATATTGATCATCACGTCCTAATTCAGGCTTCAGATCTGTCTATATGGGTTGCTGATATTTTTTTGAAACCCATACAAAAAATCTAGAGCCAAGTCAAGAAGTAAATATTTCCCAACCAATTCAAACATTCTTTGAAAATATCTGCAAACTGTTTGTAGTAGTTTAACTTTATTGTTTTAAATCTTCAATCTTTTCCATTAGATTTTAAGCTTTAATCATTTCTCTTTCGTTTTCATGTACCTCATTTACGATTTCGAGCTCAGTAAATGATGGCCATGAATTCATTACATTTTAATGTTTCGAACATGAAACTTTTGCATAGTTGTCGTCGTGAGACATTCATACGATGAAGACAAAATATTTAGAACTATATTTAATACAGAACTATTAAGTTTATAAAAAAAAATAAAACAATTTAATATCCAAAACTGGAAACACGAATCGATAAACAAAAGGGGTTTTTATGGGGGGGGGGGGCCTTGTAAATCCTCTTCGAGCAAGCAAAAACAAATTTCGCTCATTTCTTATGCCTCATATTGCTTTGCCTTTCTCTATGAAGCTGTTGCCGCTGGTTTTGGTGGTGTCTCAGATGAAGGCGGCGGTGTTTGATCTTTATTCCAATCTTCCAAACCCTTGGCAGTGATGTATCCTCCTCAAAGGAACCAGTGCTTCAACCAAATTCTTCATAGGTGGACTTCTCTTTTGAATGGCCGTTTGCCCAAAAGTTCAATCATATCATCACGATTAAGTACTTCATTCTTCAGAAGGCGTTCGAGCACTTTACGAACATCCTCCTTATGTTTGGTTAATAGGCGGTGGTGTGTCATGTGCTTGTTTAATCAGAGCCCTTACTTCACGATCGATCATTTGTGCTGTCTCCCAGAATAGGGTTTGGTGAAATTCGCCTCACCCTGCTGACCATCAAAACTGACTTGGCCAACTTTTTCGCTTCATACCAAAACGTACAATCTGCGCAATAGGCCACTGTCGGTGATTTTCTTCAAATCGTCTTGTGCTCCTGTAGTGATGCGATTGAAGAACAACTCTTCAGCAACACGGCCTCCCAATGTCATGCACATACGGTCGAATAGTTGCTCTTTGGACAAAAAGATATTGATCCTTTGGCAAGTATTGGGCATAACCCAAACCCTTGCCTCTGGGAATAATGGAAACTTCACATAGGGGATCGGCATGTTCCAAAAACCAGCCTGCCACAGGCATGCCCCGCCTCGTGATGGGCCACAGTATTCTTCTCTTCAGGGGCCAAGACATTAGTCTTCTTTTCCATACCAGCAATAACACGCTCTATGGCTTGTTCAAAATGCTTTTGTACAATGAATTCATTGGAATCTCTTGCGGCAATCAAAGCGGCCTCATTGCATACATTGGCAATATCGCTCCAGTAAAACCTGGGTCAGAGCGGCGCATTTTACGAGCCAAATCCTGCTTGTCCAACTCAGTCTTTAGGGGACCCAAATGGACCTTGAAAATACTGGCTCTTCCCTTAATATCGGGGGCTGGTACAAAGATCTGCCTATCAAAGCGTCCTGGACGCAAGAGAGCCTTATCAAGAATATCCACACGATTTGTAGCAGCCAGCACTACAACATTAGTGGTGGTATTGAAACCGTCCATTTCTACCAAAAGTTGATTCAGGGTATTTTCCTGCTCCGAGTGACCTCCAAAAGATTTGCCGCCACGCTTACGGCCCACTGCATCTATTTCATCGATGAATAGAATACAGGGAGCATTTTTACGTGCCATGGCAAACATATCACGGACACGAGATGGACCAACACCAACGAACATTCCAAGAATTCTGAGCCATACACGGTAATAAATGGGACATTGGCTTCGCCCGCTGTGGCTTTGGCCAACATAGTTTTACCCGTACCAGGAGACCAGTTAACATAGCACCTTTGGGTATCTTAGCACCCAGATCGATATATTTTTGGGGATTCTTCGAGGAAGTTGACGAATTCCATAATTTCAATTTTGGCTTCCTCGCACCCAGCAACATCCCTGAAAGCATAAAACAATGTCTCAATGCTAGTGAAGAGAAACTTCATATGCCTCTATGCAAATACTTACTTAAACCTTACCCCAATTTCATTGGAATTAATCAATTTGGCGGTGGACTGCATTACACCTCCAAATAAACCGCCACCCTTACGGCCTTTGCCACCCATCATATCGGCCGATCGCCGCATCATATACACCAAGAAACCAATAATCAATAATGTCGGCAATAGACCAGTCAAACTGGAAGCTTCTACTTCAGTGCGATATATTACTGGTACAAAATTCACTGGTTCTACACCCTGTTCAACTTGGGCATTTTCCAAGTTCCTCTCAAAGGAATCTACACTGCCAATGTTGAACCATAAAACTCCACTACCATCTTGCGAGTTACCGGGCAATAAACGAACACGAACCCATTTTTTGTTGACCACTTCAAGTTTTTCAACTACGCCACGATTAAGATAGCTGTGAATCGATTCAAAGACAATGATATTTTGTAATCAAAATGCAAATGGAGACTTCAGCTTACGTGGTAACAAATTCTTTCCAGGAAATTTCTTTGTAGCCCATCTCGAAGAAAGCCAAACTGGCTATAACACCTACTGCCGCTATGGCTCCTAGTATAACCAATTTCTCCCTATTGCCATCGCCACCCTCGCCTATGGGACGCCCTTGTCCTCCTTTGCCACCACCACCTCCTGATTGCTGTTTGGCCGTATTATTAAACATGCCAAAATTCCATTCATTATTCTTTGCTTGGGATGATTGTGATGAAGATGCTGACTTTTCAGTGGGTTTGGCTGGCGATTCTTGTTTACCCGCAGCCGATGCCTCGCTCGCTGGTTTAGCTGCCTTTCCCTCCTCAAAGTACTTCTCGAAACCCTTTGGAGGTTTTTTACAGAAATGTCTAATCTGTTCCACTAAGTAACGTACCAGCGGCATTTGTTCAAGAGCAACAGCTCCACGTTGTATCTAAAAAAAAATAGTCGCGACTGATTTTCGCTCATGATGGTTTTATTTATTTTACCTACCTTTTCCACTGAAGTTACATTATTGTGGCTAACATAGGAACGTCGCATGCAACGTTCCATAGCCTTTGCTGTGCTCAGCAAGCGGTGAGCCATTTTACGAATAATCCAGATGCCGGGTGGTGTTATTTAACGTTGTCTGCACACACAGAGTTTCGTCAGTTAGTCTCCGGTTTTATTGTCGTGTAAATGAAATATCGTAAATCGAAATGTACCGGAATGCTATTGGGAAAAACGTCTTTATTATCAGTATACTTAGATAATATCTTTCTAATAAATAATTTAGAAAAAATTATTCAAAAATCTTTGATGAAATACCCAACTATTGTGAAATTTTCAATGTAACAGGGATGGCGAGAGTGTTTTTTATAAAACAACATCAGCTGATTGAAAATGTCAAATTCATCATGAGATTATTGGAGCCTTCTCACTGTATGACATATCGTTGTAGTACTACTTTCACACGAAAAGATTAGTCAACTGTGTGGTTCAAACAAAATATACACAAGCAGGGAATGAAGTCGCCGATATCAGAAAATGAAGCCGATGATTAATCAATATTTGTTTGCCTGTCGATACCGGCGCCAATTAATGCGCCGTTGAGACTATAACAGCCAATTTGTCATATCCGAATCGAACGCTTTCGTTCGACTGAAATGCCAAAAGCAGCTGAATTTTCCTTCTTAAAGGCCGGTACTCTGTTTGTTGGTGCGAAAAAA
>PGFW01037800.1:24450-40130 GCA_003123925.1 Haematobia irritans | reverse complement strand
TCTTTAAAACACGACCTTTGTGTTATGCAAGGCGGCATGCTAACCATTTGCCACCACGGTTGCTCCCAAAAATGTAAGATGCCTGAAACGGCGTATTAAGCCGTCCTATTTTGTTTCCTTTTTGATAGTATTTACAATATGTCAGCAGAGATTGTGAAATACAAAGTCGGGTAATGCAGAAGATTGCCTGATCTGAAGAAATTGTAGATTTTGCGGTACCTCCACTCAGCAGACCAGGCGATTTCCATAGCTCTGATGGAGATATCCCTGGTTCTCGAATAAAATTTTGGGTTCATTAAATGTTCACTGTCACGAAATGAATAACCACAGTTTATGGCTATTAAGATCTACAGAAGACCTGCCCGCGTTTATATGTGTACAAAATGCCATCATACTCATAGGAAAAAGCTCATGAACGGCGTGCACGTTTTCAAAACGGCATCGTTCGTTCAATCACGAACGGTCAACGGATAACAGACCGGTTGTCAATCTGACAACGATAAAATGACACCATGACCGTTCGGTCAAAGAAAGAAACAGCCGTTCATGCTTCTGAAACGCTAATGGCTAACGGATCTTTATAAAAGAAAATATTTTCTGCATACCATTGCATTTCGAACCTGGATTGTCTAGCTCAGTCATCTTAGCCAACAGAGCCACAACCGGCGGAGATTGCCATAACGCCTAATGAATGTTTCAAGCTTTTCATAGCAAAGAAAACGAAAGCCGTGGACGAAAACCTTGAGCATTCGCGTTTTGCATTTTCGCTGAACGTTTACGTTTCATTTTGCTTACCATTCCGTTCACGAAATTTGGACGTTTAATTTTCTATTAGTGCATCTGTCGTACAATCGAAGCTTATCGAAAGCCATTAGGAAAAAATCTTCAAGCTAATCAATTTTTCGCTCGAATGCTGATCAGCGACCATACGAATGTAGGAGCTTTTCAGCCTTCCTGTGCGCGCGTGCAATGACGCTTATTAAAACAGATCCTTTATTTAGAAATGCACAATATAATTCGATTATCCACTCTCTAAGATGAGAAAACACCTCCTTGTTCTCGTTGACATTCGTCCATTAATTAAACAACGATTTTTAAAGATGCCCAAATCATTCTTATTAAAAGACTTGACTGACTACACGAAATCTCAATATTAACCTGGCCCAACTCTGCCCACAGAAAAAAATATCACCACAATTTGTCCAATTAAAATTTTATTTGAATTTTAAAAAATATTCAAATAAAAAATTTATAATTGAAACAAACATCAAATCAAAAAAAAATATTGTAATCAATTATTTTTATTTTTTTTATTTTTTGTGATTTGATACTATCATTTTCTGCCGATGTGTGAAGCATATTTTAATTAGAAATTAATTGGATCAATTAATTTCGTGATTGAAGACAAAAAATATTTTTTTTTTCTGTGTGTCTGAAAGATAGAAAACATTAAAAAAAAAACAATTCCTACCTGAATCTGAACCCATTTTCAGTACAGCATTTGAATCCTCCTGTAACATATCCTCTGCTTTTGGGAGCCAAATCTTGGGTAACGAGGGACATACAAATAATCTTGAGATTCCAAACAGTCTGTAAATTTTTCAAACGCCTGCAAACGGCCTTCAGCGTTTTTATTGGACTTTTTATAAGTCTCGAGGATTCTTCAATATCGCCTCCCTTGGATTCTTCCTTAATCATTATCATCGTCATTTACATCATCAGTGATATCGATAAAATTTCCTCATCGCGTATCATCATCAGCCATATGTTTTCCGCAGCCTCTCCCTGTTGTTTTGTCATTCTCCGTCCGTGGTAGTGTGATGACCACCACCCTTTTCCCTTTGGCAAACGTTTTTCAATGCAAAGAATTCAGCTAATTTGAAGCCTTTTGATGTTAAGCTAGACAAGCTTTTAATGTCCGCGTAAACCGGGAGCCACCCACTACAGGATCAAAAAAGAAAAGGAAACAGGCACATATTATTTTAAACTATTGATTTATTTTTTTCTCTTAGCAAAATTTAATTATTAATTTATTTAACAATATTCCAAATTTTATGTCTACTTCAATAGTTTCAACATTGAAATTCTACTGTGTATTGAGTAGCGGAAAATCTTGTACTTTAAAAGAAAAAATGTCTCCGTTGTACTTTTCTCAACAATCTTCTCAGCGACTATTCAACATGAATCATTAACTGTATTGATTCAGGCTCATGTGCAAATCCTTGTGGAGGCTTTATGCTAAAAGCTCCTGCCTGTTGATGAAAAATACATATTCACAAATTTTTTATTCATGTCCATTCATCCATTTCATTTGGTACATCGATTGTTCACAAATACTGTGGTCAATTTCTTTTTTTGTTCTTCTTCTTCTTCCCAAAAATAACCAAGGTTTATTTTCCATTCACTGTATGCAGCCAAAAAATCTGTTCACTAGCATCCTTTCATCATTTGATATAGACATATGCTAGCGGTTCTTTTTTTTTTTTGCGTGGTGGAGGAGGCGGCCTTTTTATTTTTTAATGAAAATCTTGTATTGCATTTATCAATTCATTCCATCATTACAAGATGACGAAATAGCTACGAATTCGACATATGTAGTGATATATGCTACTTATTTTCAATCATAATAGACCCAGCGACATTGAATGTGAATCTGCAGGAAGACAGAACTATACTTCTTCATCAGAAAATTTCTTCAAAATTTATTCTCGTTTATAGCCAAAATTTTGCCAAAATATCTCTATTTCTATAGAAAATTTTCTGAAAATTTTATTTCATATAAAAAATTTTTCTGAAAATTATTATTTTTATAAAAATTTTTGTACAAAATTTCAATTCTATAAAATATTTGTAAAAATTTTATTTCTATCGAAAATTTTCTCAAATTTTTATTTCTATATGAAATTTTCTCAAAATTGTATTTATAATGAAAATTTTCTACGAATTTTATTTCTATAGAAAATTTTCTCAGAATTTTTTTTCTATAGAAAACTTTCTCAGAATTTTATTTCTATAGAAAATTTTCTCAAAATTTTATTAATATAGAAAATTTTCTCAAAATTTTATATCCACAGAAAATTTTCTTAAATTTTTTTTCTATAGAAAATTGTCAAAAATTTAAATTTCTTTAGAAAATTTTCTCAAAATTTGGCTTTCTACAGGAAATAATTTTTGTCAAATATTTTTTGCTATAGATAATTTTGTCAAAATTTTAATTATTTAAATATTTTTGTCTAAATTTTTATTTCTATAGAAAATTTTTGTCAAAATTTGCAATTCATAGAGAAAATTTTGTCAAAAATTTCAAGTTCTATAAAATTATTTGGTAAAAAATTTATTTCTATTCGAAAAATTTTCTCAAATTTATTATTCTAATATGAAATTTTCTTCAAAATTGTATTTATATAGAAAATTTTCTCAGAATTTTATTCTATAAAAAATTTCTCAGAATTTTTTATATCAAAAATTTTTCAAAATTTTATTTATTTGAAAATTTTCTTCAAAATTTTTATTAATATAGAAAAAACTTTCTCCAAATTTTGATTCAATAATAGAAAAATTTCTCCAAATTTTTATATCTATAAAAACTTTTCTTAAATTTTTATTTCTATAGAAAATTTTGTCAAAACTTAATTTCTAATTGGATTTGGTTTTAATTTTGTAAATTAGTATAAAAAAAATTTGCAATTAATTTCTTAAGAATTGCAAATATATTAAAATTTCTAATATCTTAATGTCAAATGTAATTTAAATTTGAATTTTATCTATAAATCAATTTTTATATATGAATTAAATTTATTCATAAAATTGTAAACATTTATAGAAACTATTTACAAAAATTTGATATTTCTATGAATTTGAAATTTATTTTATAGATTTTTTTCTGTTAAATTTCTAAAATTTTATCTATTAATTATTTAAAATTTAATTTTTTTTGTCAAATTTCTGAATGTTAAAATTTTATTTCTATAGGAAAATTTGTGTCAATTTCTTAAAATTGCATAATTTCTATAGAAAATTTCTCAAAATTTTATTATTCTTGTCGAAAAAAAATTTGGTCAAAATTTTTATATTATATTTTATTTCAAAAATTTATTTCTATGAAAACTTGCAAAAATTCAAAAATTTTGTCAAAATTTTATTTCATATGAAATTGTCATATTTATGAAAATTCTCAATTTAATCAAAATATTTTGTTAATCCTCTCTTTGTTGTTCTTGATTTTACATGGTATAAGTGAAAAACAAAACATCTTAGCAAAACTACAAACATAAAGATGAAATTTTATTTTCTATAGAAAATTTTTGCAAACATTTTATTTTATAAATTTGTCAATTGATTAAAATCTAAATTTTTATTTCTAATTTGCAAAATTTTCTTTCTTGAACCAATATTTTATTTCATTTAGAATTATTTTGTCAAAATTTTAATTCTAAAATTTGTTTAATTTATCTATGAAATTTTGCATTTTTCGTTTATTCAAATTTTTATTTCTATAGAAATTTTGTAAAAAATTTTATTTCCTTTATAGAAATTTTGTCAAAATTTTAATCTTTAAATATTTTGTCTATATTTTATTTCTATAGAAAATTTTGTCAAAATTTATTTCTTGAAAAATTTTGTCAAAATTTTTATTCTTTAAAATTTTGTCAAAATTTTATTTTCATTTAAAAACTTTTGTCAAAATTTTTATTTCTATAGAAAATTTTGTCATTCGAAAAAAATTTTTTTATTTCTTAAAAAATTTTGTCAAAATTTTATTTCTAAATATGTGATTGTCTTAAAAATTGTCAAAATTTATTCTATAAAAATTTTGTCAAAATTTTATTTCTAGAGTAAGACCTTATTACAATTTGTATTGTGTCAATAAAAAAACAAATGTTAGAAAATAAAACTCTAAAAATTTTCATTTCTATAGAAAATTTTGCCAAAATTTTATTTTATAGAAAATTTTGTTCAAATTGTTATTAAATTTTTCAATTTTCTATGAAATTTTGCAAAATTATTTTTGAAATTTCATATCTAACGTTGATTTCTATCCGAAACTGTGTGGTTTACTTTAAATATTGTTAATTTATCATGAAATTTGCAATTTATTTCGTTAGAAGATTGTTCAATTTTTTCAAGATTTGTCAAATTGTTTTTATAAACTGTAGCCCCCCTAATTATCTTAAACATTGTAATTATTCATAATGCAATTTATCAAGAAATGATTTCAACTTTTGTAATCGTAAAAATTCGTCAAATTTCATTCTATAGATTGAATTTTCTATATTTTGATATTTCCTAATTTTTATTTTTTTATTCAAAAAAATTGCAGAATGTTTCTAAAATTCAATTTCTAAAAAATTTCAAATTTACTATTAGAAACAAATTTATTAACAAATTCCAAATACTGAAATCTTCAAATTTACTTAGGAAAATGTAATTTTTCATAAAATTTTTCAACTACGGTTTGACGCCGGAACTGTGTGCTTATAGATTTCGCTTGTTATCCGCAGTTCTTCCACCACCAGAAACGTCAATAAGCATAATAAATATTAGAGAGTGTCACAATTATTTTCTTCGAAAGACTTATCCATATTCACGAACAAGATGTTATATGTCGACGAGTACTTGTTACCACCAGCTGATCCTAAAATCAGAACATCATACGTACCTATAAATTTTCAACTTCGCTAACTTTGGACAAAATCAAAATTTTATTTTCTATAGGAAATTTTCTCAAAATTTTTATTTCTATAGAAAATTTGTCAAAATTTTAATTTTATAGAAAAATTTGTCAAAATTTATTCGTTAGAAAATTTTGTCAAAATTTTTATTCTTATAGAAGATTTTGCTTTAAAATTTTTCTTTCTATTAGAAATTTTCTCAATTTTTTATTTCTATAAGAAATTTTGCAAAATTTTATTTCTATAGAAAATTTTTGTCAAAATTTTATTTCTATAGAAAATTTTTGTTCAAAAATTTTATTTTCTATTAGAATATTGTCAAAATTTTCTTTCTATAGAAAATTTTGTCAAAATTTTATTTCTATAGAAAATTTTGTCAAAATTTTATTTCTATAGAAAATTTTGTCAAAATTTTATTTCTATAGAAAATTTTGTCAAAATTTTATTTCTTAGAAAATTTTGTCCAATTTTATTTTCTATAGAAAATTTTGTCTAAAATGTTATTTCTATAGAAAATTTTGTCAAAATTTTATTTCTATAGGAAATTTTTTCAAAATTTTATTTCTATAGAAAATTTTGTCAAAATTTTATTTCTATAGAAAATTTTTCAAAATTTTATTTCTATAGAAATCTTAAATTTTATTTTATAGAATAATTATTTTTCTCAAAATTTTTATTCTATAGAAATTTTCTCAAAATTTTATTTCTATAGACAATTTTGTTGAAGATTTTCTTCGTTTCAAACTACGGTTAATCTGTTGTTCCGGGAACAGGTATTGATAGGATTTTTCTTCGGCTTGCTTCAGTCGGCTGGCTATGTTCTTTGTTCCCAAACAAAACAGAACACACGAAAAACAGTAGGAATTTTACATGCCTTTCAAAGTCGCAAATACATTCTAAGACGGCAACAATTATTTACTACGGAAGGACTTATTTCTATATTCGAGACAAGATGTTATAGTTTCGTGAGTATTTTGTTCTCACGCTGATCCTAAAAATCAGAACATCGTGGTAGTTATGCGTACCTATAAATTTTCAACTGCCTCTAATTTTGACTAAACCAAAATTTGATTTCTATAGGAAATTTTCTAAGATTTTATTTCTATAGAAAATTTTCTCAAAATTTTATTTCTATAGAATATTTTGTCAAAATTTTATTTCTATAGGAAATTTTCACAAAATTTTATTTCTATAGAAAATTTTGTCAAAATTTTATTCTATAGAAAATTTTGTCAAAAATTTTAATTAATTTAGAATATTTTGTCTAAATTTTATTTCTATATTGTAAAATTTTATCAAAAAATTTTATTTCTATAGAAACAATTTCGTCAAAATATTTTCTTTCTATAGAAACATTATTTGTCAATATTTTATTTCTATAGAAAATTTTTGTCAAAATTTTTATTTCTATAAAAATTTTTGTCAAATATTTTTTCTATTTAGAAAATTTTTGTCAAAATTTGTCATTTTATTAGAAAATTTTGTCAAATTTATTTCTATAGAAAATTTTTGTAAATTGTTATTTCTATAGAAATTTTGTCAAAATTTTATTTCTATAGAAAATTTTGTCAAAATTTTATTTCTATATAAAAATTTTAGCAATTTTTTTTTATAAAATAACAAAAGATAAAATTCCTAAATTTAATTTAGTTTAGTATTATGCTATGTTTGTACTTAGAAACAAATATGTTGGCTGCCATTAGCTACAAAAAATTACCATAGGTTTTGCAATTGAAAACTAGGTGAGGAATAACAATTTGCTGCAAACCAATATACATCCCAAAAAAACTAAATGGTAAAACACAAACGATCACATGTATCCTTGCTCCAAATCCACTTGCACTACTATATGGATAATGGATATTTTTTTCATATGCCACTATGCCACGAAAACTACCCTTTATTGTGTTTGGGGGATATTGGATTTTTCTAAATAGCCTTATCTTGAATCTCTCTATTGTTGATTTATAGGATACGACAAAAGAATTTGCGTCTGAAAATATTCCATTTTCAATTCTTTGTTTGCAATGTGCCGTCGTTACACCGATAAGCATCGTTAAGCAATTAATGGCCATTTTTGCATCCCCACAATTTCTTGCAAAATAAATGCACATTCACAAAACGCAAATTGTTTGAATATCCTTTTGCAGTTTTGTTTTTAGGCTCCAAGCTAACGAGCATTTGGCCCAAAACCATACCCGCCCCCCTCCCCAGTCTATTTCAGAACACATTGTTGATGATTGATGATGCTGATGAGCGGCAATAGGCTATGTGTCAATATTTAGATATAAACTTCAAAATAAAAATTTAAGCAAATTTTCCATGGCCAATATGTGAAATTGTTACACTAACCCAGCAAATGAAACAACATTATTGGAAAAAAAATAAAAGAGCTTTAATGAAAATCTATTTTGGACGTTTTATATAGAAGCGCATATATGCGTGTGGACAGGCATTTACCACCAAAATATATGCAGCATTCGAATTGAACGCGGATAGCCGTGGATATATATGGTTTTGTCCCAAAAAGGATATTAAGGAGTGAGCCTGACAGTAAGCAAGAGAGAATTAAATCAATTAGATTGATTAACAAGTAAAAAAAAAAACATAAAACAGTATAATTAAAAAATTTCAAGTATTGACTTTTTCTAATTTATTATTATGTGTATTAGCCAACACTGAATTGATATCTGGCATTTTTTCTTTTCAGACTAACCTTTATTGTATCAATCGTTCATGTTACTTTGAATAAAATTTGTAATTAATATGTAGAATATTGCAATATTTTGCTTAACTGAACAATTCGATTTCTTGTAAAATGACAATTCGCGTTCACACACGGCCTATATTAAGTCACGGTAGCCCACAAATCTCATCACCCAAATATTTTTCCCTATTCCACCATCAATCATTATGCCCTCCCATAGTGTTTGAAAATTTGTTCCATTTTAGTCAGTTGATGACCGAAATGCCAAAAATTACTGTCGTACACCCTCGCGTGACCGCCACTCGATATGTATGAGGTAACCAGACAAAGTTACCTCATTACAACGACCATCTTCTACTGAATTTGATCATTATTGCATATCAATGAGGACTGGGGTTGGTCAGAATGGGTTTTTGTCATTAAATGTGGCAAGTTGCATGGTACGATGGTTTAAAGCTTAAATAAATACAAACGTTTCTTTTATCAAACAGCTTATGATAATTACGAGGCTGTGAAGGCGTGGCCCGCGTGATGGGGTGCTGTATTGCATTAAGTAAACGTGAGCACTTACCACGACATGGAGGCTTAGCACTTGGCGCAACAGTGGGCAGATTGCTGTAATAGGGAATATCAAAAATTTTTGTAGTTTTTTCTTATAATAAAAATAATGAAAATTAAAATAAAATAAAAATATTTTTTTTTTAATTTTCTTTTAAGTGGCCAGACTTGTGTAAATAAGGAATATCATAATGTGTTTCAGTTTATTTTCTTATAAAAATAACAAAAAATGAATAAAATAGAAATAAAATAAATCAATAAATAATTAATTAAAAAAAAATAATTAAAAAAATAAATAACAAAAAAGTTATTTTTAAAAAATTACTTTTAAGTGCAGATGTGCTATATAAGGATATCAAAATGTGTTTCAGTTTTTTTCATATATTAAAATAAACTAAAAAATTTAAATATAAAAATTAAAATAAAAACAAGTATATACGGCCGTTAAAGTTTCCGGCCAGGCGAAATCTTATGTACCCCTCCACATGGATTGCCGTAGGAACTTCTTACTAAAGGCTGCTCATCCACCAAGTCGAATTACTTGGGTTTGCGATAACACTTGGCCCGATGGCAAGCGTATCGTAAAACTTTCTTAACACTGTCTTCTAAATTGTAAAGTTAGCCCAGACGGGGTATATAATAAACAAAAAAAGCGCGATTAAATTACGTATATAATCTATGTTTGACAAAATTTCTTATAGGAATAAAATTTTTACAAAATTTTCTATTTAGAAATGAAAACCTGACAAAATTTCTATAGCAAATAAAATTTTGACAAAATTTTCTATAGAAATAAAAATTTGAACAAAATTTCTATAGAAACTAAAAACTTGACAAAAATTTTTATAGAAATAAAATTGTGACAAAATTTTCTATGGAAAGTAACAAATGTTTGACAAATTTTCATATAGCAATACAATTTTGGAAACAAAAATTTCTATTAGAAATAAAAATGTTGAACAAAATATTGTATAGAAAAAATTTTGTGTTATAGAAATAAAATGTTGACAAAATTTTCTACAGGAATAAATTTTTTACAAAATTTTCTATAGAAATTAAATTTTGACAAACATTTCTATAGAAATAAACTTTTTTGACAAAACTTTCTATAGAAAATGAAATTTTAACCAAAACTTTTATAGCTAATAAAATTTGACAAAATTTTCTATGGAAATAACAGTTTAGGTAGATTACAAAATTTTCTATAGAAATAAAATTTTGGACAAAATTTCTATGGAAATAAAATTTGGACAAACATTGTATTAGAAATAAACTTCCTTTGACAAAACTTTCTATAGAAATGAAATTTTGACAAAACTTTTCTATAGTAATAAAAATTTGACAGAAATTTTTCTATGGAAATAAAGTTTTGGCTAATTAATTTTTGGCGATATGGACCAATTTTTGTGATTAATAACGTCATCGGCTATATATAACTAAAGACCGATATGAGACCAATTTTATATGGCTCGTTACCGAGCCAGTGATATTGACAAAAGTACCAATTTCAACCGTATCGGATGGACTTTTTTGCTCCTCAAGAGGTTCCGACGTCAAATCTGTGGACGGTTTATATGGGAACTATATATAATTATGGACCGATATGGACCAATTTTTGCATTGGTTGGTAGCAGACCACCTTATACTAACACCATTTGCTACCACAATTCACTGGATCGGTTATGAATTTGCTCATTCCAAGAGGCTCCGGAGTTCAAATCTGGCGATCGTTATATGCGGGGCGTATATATATTATGGACCCGATATGGACCAATTTTTGCTATGGTTATGAGAGGCCGTTAAACTAACATCAGGTACCCAAATTCTCAACCGGATCGGCATGAAGTTTTGCCCCTCCAAGAGGCTCGGATGTCAAATCTGGGGATCGGTTTATATGGGGGTATATATAATTATGGACCGATATGGACCAATTTTTGCAGGCTGTAAAAACCGTTATACTAAGACCACGTACCTAAATTTCACACCGGATCGGTATGAATTTTTGCTACCTACAAGAGCTCCGTGGTCAAATCTGGGGATCGCGTTTATATGGGAGCTATATATAATTATGCGACCAATTTTTGCATGGTTGTTAGAGGCCGGTATACTAAACATCAGGTACGCAAATTTCAACCGCATCGGATGAATTTGCGCCCTCCAAAAGTCTCCGGAGGTCAAATCTGGGGATCGGTTTATATGGGCGGCTATTTATATAATTATGGACGATATGCGACCAATTTTTTGCATGGTGTTAGAGACCATATTACTAACATCAGGTACCAAATATCAATCGAATCGGTAATGAATTTTGCCCCTCCAAGAGGCTCGGAGGTTCAAAATCTGGGGATCGCGTTTTATATGGGGGCTATATATAATTATGGACCGATATGACCAATTTTTGCATGTCGTTGTTAAAAACCGTATACAAGACCACGTACTAAATTTTCAACCGGATCGGATGGAATTTTGGCTCCTACAAGCAGGCCTCCGGTGGTCAAATCTGGGGATCGCGTTTATATGGGAGCTATATATTAATTATGGAACCAATTTTTGCATGTTGTTAGAGGCCGTATACTAAACATCAGGTACCAAATTTCAACCGCATCGATGAATTTTGCCCCTCCAAAAGTCTCCGGAGGTCAAATCTGGGATCGGTTATATGGGGGCTATATAATTATGGAACCGATATGGACCAATTTTTGCATGGTTATTAGAGACCATTTATTACTAACATCAGATCACCAAATATCAATCGAATCGGATGAATTTTGCCCTCCAAGAGGCTCCGGAGCGTCAAATTGGGGGATCGTTTAAAGTATGCGGCGGCCTATATATTAATTATGGACCGCATATGGACCAATTTTTGCATGGTTGTTAAGAGACCGATATATAATTACTCAAGACCACGTACAAATTTCAACTGGATCGGCATAATTTTGCTGCTCCGGGAGGCTCCCCAAGCCAAATTTGGGGCATCGGTTTATATGGGGGCTTATACAGTAAACGTGCGTCCGAATGGGACCATTTTCAATACCATCGCACCTACATTCAATAACAACTACTTGCTGCAAAAGTTTCAAGGTCGGATAGCTTGTTTCGTTCGGAAGTTAGCGTGATTTCCACAACGGACGGACAGCGGACAGACGACAGACGGACAGACGGTCGGACGACGCGACATGCCTTAGCAATCGACTCAGAATTTCACCACGACCCAGAATATATATCTTTATGGGGTCTTAGAGCCCAATATTATCGATAGTGTTAAAAACGGAATGACAAAGTTAATATACCCCCATCTATGGTGGAGGGTATAAAAATTTTATTTTAAATAGTTTAGTTTACTTTAAATGTTTTTTAATTTCAGCAAAAAACCATATGTATAGCCTAAAAACTAGTTTACACAGAAAAAAATTTACGAAAAATGTTTCCACTTAAAGTCTTATGAGCTTTCGAAATATTTAAATTAAATATTTAATGATTCAACAAATTTTTTACTTGAAACAAAAATCAATAAAAAATTAATTAGTATCAATTAATTTTTTAATTGAAACAAAAATCAATAAAAAAAAACAAGTAAGTGAAGTCTAAAGTCGGGCGGGGCCGACTATATTATACCCTGCACCACTTTGTAGATCAAAAATTTTCGATACCATATCACATCCGTCAAATGTGTTGGAGCTATATTATAAAGTTTGTCCCAAACACATACATTTAAATATCACTCGATCTGGACAGAACATTTAAACAACTTCTACAAAATCTATAGACTCACAAATTTAATAGTCGGGCTAATGCACTAGGGTGGAACACTAATGTTAGCTAAAAAATATGGGGAAACATTTAAATCTGAAGCAATTTTAAGGAAACTTCGCAAAAGTTTATTTATGCATTTATCGCTCGATGATATATGTATTAGAAGTTTAGGAAAATAAGAGTCATTTTTTACACTTTTCGGACTAAAACAGTTGGCGATTTAACAAGGAAAATGTTGCGGTATTTTGACCATTTTTTGTCGAAAATCAGAAAAACTTATATATATGGGAGCTATATCTAAATCTGAACGATTTCATTCAAATTTGGCACGCCATAAGGCTTACAATGCTAATTCTGACTCCCCTGCTGCAAAATTTCAAACTAAATCGGAGAGCAAAAAATTGGCCTCTGTGGTCATATGCAGTGTAAATCGGCGAAAGCTGATATATGCGCGAGCTATAATTCTTAAATCTGAACCGATTTTCAACCAATTGGGCACGGCATAGCCTACAATGCTTTAATTCTACTCCCTGTGCAAAATTTCAACTAAATTCGGAAGTAAAAAAATTGGCCTCTGTTGGTTCATATGAGTGTAAATCGGGCGGAAAAGCTAATATATGGGAGCTATATATAAAATCTTCAACGATTTCAATCAAATTTTGCCACACTGACTATACTACGAATTGTACTCCTAGTGCAAAATTTCAATCAAATTCGGCCAAAAATCTGGCTTCTGGGGCCATATAAGTCCATATCGGGCGAAAGATATATATGGGAGCTATATCTAAATCTGAACCGATTTCAATCACACTTTGACTATACGACTAAGTGTTATGTTTGTACAAAATTTCAAGCAAATCGGTATAAAACTCTGACTGCTGGGTCCATATTAGTGCATATCTGGCAAAAGATATAAATGGGAAGCTATATTCTAAATCTGCACCGATTTCTTCCAAAATCAATAGGGTTCTATTCTGACCCAAATTAGGAACATGTGCCAAATTTGAAGGCGATTGGACTTAAATTGCGACCTAGACTTTGATCACAAAAATGTGTTCACAGACAGAACGGACGGACGGACAGACGGACATGGTTATATCGACTCAGGGACCCACCCTGAGCATTATTGCCAAAGACACCATGTGTCTATCTCGTCTCCTTCTGGGTGTTACAAACATATGCACTAACTTATAATACCCTGTTTCACAGTATGGCGCAGGGTATAATTAATAGTATCAAATAATTTTTTAATTGGATCAATTAATGTTTTTAATTGACTTGCAATTAATTTTTTTAATGATACTATAATTTCCGTTCATTTCAATTAAAAATTAATTGGTTCAATTAATTTCGTGATTGAAGATAAAAAATATTTTTTTGTTGTAACCGAACAGAGAAAAAATTTTGTCGAATTGATTAGAGAAACCCCTTTATTCAATTTAAATATGTAAGAATAAAAACTATAAAAAACTTTTTTTGTCAAAATTTTATTCTACAGAAAGTTTTCGATACACCCTATTATGAATATGCCATCCACAGGGCACTATGGTTTATGCCATTCATTAATTTATGTATAGAATTCGTACATAATCAATTTCTGAATGTTCGCTTCTTTTCCTGTTTCTTAAATTTTAATTGGAGTTACAATTTTGGGAAAGGTACCCAGGACTACGGTGCATTGAACTGAGGCTTTTCCATTCATATTTTTAATCGATTAATAAAACAAAACGAAATAACGGAAACGGACGTTTTTACCATTTGTTAACGTGAAATTCCGGCGCAGTGTATACAAGGTGGATGGGAATTGAAAAAAAAATAATTCAAACCAAAACACATTTCCGTATTATCATAATTTTATTAAACAAATTTGTCGAATATTTCTTCGGATATTTTCTTTAAACAAGAATTCAAACTTAAAAAAATATTAAAATAATTATGTTTATAATTTTTTAAACTGTCACACCTTATAAAGACCACTGCGATTGTTCTTCATACATCAAAAGGGAAACATTGGCACTTGCTCTTTTTCACTCCTCATACATCACACTCTACCAACAGCAACACTGTTGGAGGGAATTTCCGTTTCCTCTAAAAGTTTTGTCATCAACGTTCTGCACAGCATGCCAACATTCGTGTTCTCGCCTCAAGTCTCCCCTTGTTTGCTACAGGGGCTTTTATCTAATTAGATTAATTTAGATTGTAGAGAACAGAGTAGAACATTTCACAGCGATTTGTGATCAACGACCAACAACAAAGCACGAACGCTAATCACTCACGACAACTCGGTGAACAGCGAAGAGGAAACACAAATACTGTGAAGGATGATAATTTTTAACTATGCAATATTTTTTGTTGTTGTTTTTTCCTTAAACGTTGTCATTTTCATTCAGTCGTTGTCGTTGGTGTTATATTTTCTTAGCTAATTTGCTAAAAAGCTCTATTTTTAGGTGTGAACTGAAGAAAGTGTGTTATGTATGAAATATGTGTTGATGTTCAAAGGAAACGGAAATGACGTCATCCTTGGAAAAAGTAAACACTCACACATACATACATCATTATAGGCAGAACACCATAGATAAGACCAAAGTGTTGGCAACACCAACAAACAATCAACGATAGATAAATAAATACTAAGATACCATGAAATCATGCCGCTTTCGTATTCTTCCTGTATATCCTGCTGATATGGTGATGATGGGTATATTGAGTTTGTCATTAAATATAACAGGTATAAGAAAAACGAAGCATACAATTTTTATTTCTATAGAAAATTTTTAATCGGAAAATTTTATTTTTATAGAAATTTTCGGATTTTTTTATAAAAAAATAAAAAATTTCGAAAAATTTTATTTTTTATTTTAGAAAATTTTCGGAAATATTTTTTGTTTTTTTTTGGGAAAAAAAAAAATTTTGAAATTTTGAGTAAGAAAATTTTCGAAAAATTTATTTTCTATAGACAATTTTCAAAATTTTATTTCATCTCTCTCCTT
>PGFW01037796.1:9656-20225 GCA_003123925.1 Haematobia irritans | reverse complement strand
TTTTGAAAAAATTTTCTATAGAAATAAAATTTTGAAAAAAAATTTTCTATAGAAATAAAGATTTTGATAAAAATTTTCTCTAATTAAAAAAAAAAATTGTGACAGAAACTGTTCATATAGGAATGCAAATGTGTGAACAGAGGTGAAATTTTGTAATGGAAATAAAAATTTTGAGCAAATTTTCTATAGGAAATAAAAATTTTGATAAAATGTTTCAATCTAAAAAAATAAAAATGTGACAAAATGTTCCTTAATAGGAACCAAATTGGTGACAAAAATTTTCCTACGGAAATTAAAATGTTTGACAAAATTTGTTTTTATGGAAATAACATTTGACAAAATGTTTCTATATGAAAATAAAATTTTTCAAACCAAATTTTCTATAGAAATGAAAATAGTGCGATCAAAATTTTCTATAGAACAATGAAAAGATCGACAAAAATTTTTATGGAAATAAAATTGACAAAATTCTTCGTATAGGAAACTAGAAATTAGACAAATATTTTATAGGATATACGAATTAACCAAAACTTTTCTAATAGAAAATAAAATCTTCATAGACCAAAATATTGATACAGGAAATATAAAGATTGACAAAAATTTTTCTATTATGGGCATATAAATTGTTGAAACCAAAATTTCTATAGGAAAGCGAATTTCTTTATATTCTAAGAATATAAAAATTTACAATTTTGAAACAAAATTTTCCGTAGAAATAAAATTTTGACAAAATTTTCTATAAGCGAATAAAATGTGTGACAAAATTATTCTATAGAAATAAAATTTTGACAAAATTGTTCTAAACATAAATTAAAATGTTGACAAAATTTTATATAGAAATAGAATTTTTTATAAAAAATATTTCTATAGAAAATAAAATTGACAATAATTTTCTGTAGAAATAATATTTTATGGTCAAAATTTTTCCTATAGATGCGTAAAATTTTGACAAAGATTTTCTATAAAAAAATAAAAATTTGTGGCAAACTTTCTATAGAGAATAAAAATTTTACAAAAAATATTCTATGAAATAAAGATTTTGCAACAAAAGTCTTCTATATAAATAAAAATTTTGAAACAAATTTTCTATGCATATTAAATTTTTACAAAATGTTCTATGTATAATATAAAATTTTGCCAATATTGTTCTAATAGGAAATACAAGATTTTGACAATAAGTTTTCTAATGTCTTATAGAATATTTTGAAAAAATTTTGGCTATAAAATATAAAATTTGGAGAAATCAAAGAAATCAGAGCGACACTGACTCCTTTTTGTTCGGACCCAACCTTGAAATCGTTTGATGCAGGATATATGAGCTTTAGGCCCAAAACAAAACTACGCAAGTTTTTCTTTATTTCTGTTATTGGCTCATCTCTTCATCAAAATACATAGTTGAGGCTGAGTCACTAAAACATATTAAAACAAAGTCCAATTAAATGCACAAAACCTGAACAGCAAAAGATAAAGAAATAGAAATAGCGATTTTTAGGGCCTAATTGTTTTCTGGAGCATTCTACACACACTGATATTAAATCTGATATGTCGCTAGCAACATCGAAAATAAAAAAGCAATAAGTTTTGCTGTTGTAATGCAATTTCACAAGATAAAATTTTGGCGATATTGGAAAACCAAATGATCAGTATGGAATAAAACAAACAAAAACGAGAAAACACCGAATAGTTGAAAAAATATTTGCACATACACATCAGTTACAAGCCACTGTGGGGGAAATATTTGCGTGAAGAAAATTTCATGTGAGTAAGGATTCACTATTAACCATCGGAAAAGAGATTTGAAATTTTTCAGGTAATATGTCCAAAAAAGAAAAAAAACACCCAGTATTGCATGCCCCTAGGGCCATTACAAAATTGTTCCGATTGAATTCCATATAACTACAAAAGATTACCGATGGGTTACATGTTTTTTGGGGTAATGTCGGTGATGAATGAAGCAAATGTAATTGGGGCAAGCAAAAGCATACGAAAATTATAGTCTAGATTTATGTACATCGAATGAATATAGAATATGTGAAATTTTGTTTGTTTGTTAGCAATTTAAAATTTCTTTTTTAAAACTTTAAACTTCTTTCTTATGCATTCTTGGTTTGATCGCGTGCTGGGTGCTTGGTGGAAATGTCCGATTGTCTGCGGCCGAAATATTTGTTCTGTGCCAGTTTGGCAGATAGCTGCTTGTGAAAGTTTTTCCTTGTTAAATATTCGGTCATTTATTTTTCACGGTCGATAATTTTCGAAGATACCATCGGCGGTTGACGGCGACCCAAACTATTACCAATTGGCCGGCGCTTGAGTTCTGGTCGGGCAATGCTTGATATCTTTTCGCAAAGTACCCAATTCATTTTGGTTTGTCCACAAACTGCTCACCTTGGAGTGACATGTATAATCGAAAGAAAAACCAAATTCGAGTAATTGGCCTTGTCTATTTCTAATCTCTAACTTTTGTGTGGCATTGAAGTGAAACCTGAGCTCTTTGTCATGTGTAATCCGGATCATCCCCCCCTAATGTAATCGCAATTCTCAATGACCTTCCCTTCCCGAGAAAACCAAATCGTCCGGAACTGGCCTTGGGCCTTTCTAGTCCAAACGTTTTTCTTCATACGTTGAATCTCGTTGCACTTTTTAAAACTTCATTGGGTTTAGTCCAAGCTAGCATTTGTCCAATATGTGTTGGATACCTTTTCGTGAATATGCTTTATGGGGCGCATCGAGCAATATTCTAACCACTGTGACAGTGGATTTCGAGTCAAATCTTGGGCTTCACTGTTGTCGGATGCAATTTCTTCGTATCCTTGTAATACTACCTTTTGTTTCGTGTCAACAGTCTTTTAGAACTTCCAGTGGTGCCTGGAACTACAAAATTGAGCCTGGAACAAAAATTATACGTGAATGATAGTTTGGCTTTCAGCTAGCAATAAGTGGTGTAGATGTCGATACCAAATTTCTCATGGACTGCCAGGCAATTTTCCGTAAAAAGCTCGACTTCGCGTACTCCGACTTCATCAGCCGAATCAGGATGAATACAACTAAATCTCATTTTAATAAAATTATTCGTAATTCTAATATGGGGTACGAAACATGGATCGATATAAATTATCTACATCACAACAACAATTTTTATAACCCTCCCATCATAGGATGGGGGGTATATTAACATTTGTCATTCGTTTGTAACACATCGAAATATTGCTACTAAGAGCCATAGAAGTATATATCATTAACTGGGTTCGTGGTCGAAATTCTGAGTCGGATCCTATAGCAAATGTCCATCACAATCCCGTTCCGTACGTCCGGCAACAAAGTTAGTGTGTTATCGATGTAGGTCGGATGGTATTGAAAATGGGCCATATTCGGTCCACTTTTACGCGTATAGCCCCCATATAAAGGGAACCCTCAGATTTGGCTTTGGACGCCTCTAACTAGAACACTATTTATCCGATCCGGCTAAAAATTTTGGTTATGATTGGTGTCTTGCATATGGTCTCCCTAACAACCATGCAAAATTGGTCCAACATCGGTCCATAATTATATATAGCCCCCATATATAACACGGAGTAAGTCTGCCCCCAGATTTGGTATTTGCGGAGCCTCAAAAGAAGCACATTTCATCCGATCCGGCCTGAAATTTGGTACATGATGTTGGTATAAGGTCTCAATAACAACCATGCAAAAATTGGTCCACATCGGTCGCCATAAATTATATATTAGACCCCATAATATAACCCGATCTCCAGATTTGGCTTGGCGATAGCGCTCAAGAGAAGCAAATTGCATCCGATCCAGGCTGAAATTTGAAGTACAAAATGGTAACTGGTAATATGGTCTCCTAATACAAACCGTCGCAAAAAAATGGGTTCCACGAATCATCGGTCGCATAATTAATAAAATATCCACGCCATATAAACCAGATCGCCCGATTTGGCTTTGCAAGAGCTCTAAGGAAGAACAAATTTCATCGGCCGATCCTGCTTGCAAATTATGGTACATGAATGTTAGTTATATGGTCTCTAATGACCATGCCAAAAATTGGTCGAAATCGGTCCATAAATTATAGTATGCCCCCATATAACACACATCCCACAATTTGACATCCGGAGCCCCCTTGGAAGAAGCAAAATTTATCCGATCGGCTTGATGAATTTGGTACAGCGTGATGTTAGTATAAATGTGTATCCAACAAGCACCATGCCGAAAAGTGGTCCACATCAGTCCATAATCATATATAGACCCCATATTAGACCGATCCCGGAGATTTGGCGTTGAAATTTGGAACATTGTGCTAAGTAATGCCCGTTAATGACCATGGCCTAACTGGTCTCATATCGGTCTTGGTAAGTTAGATATATATCCCTCAAGATCAGAATCGATCCCCAAGTCACACAAAAAATTGGTACCATAAAAAAAAAACAATCATGTATCATAATTGTATACAAGCCCTAATATAATGCGACCCCACATATTCAATTCTGGGTTCTCCCTACGTACCGTGCAAAAGTCCATAATCGATATCGGTAATTATTATTGTAGAATTCTTACGCTATACATACCTTTCTTTGTCCTAGTATAGTACACGTATGGACTGAACTCACAATTATAGGAAAACGATGTAAGAAGTTTTAAGATACCGGCAAACGCAGAGTAATCCCGATTAGTGGATGACAGTCTTTCGTAGAAGTTTCTACGCAATCCATGGTGGAGGGTACATAAGCTTCGCGTGGCCGAACATTTACGGCCGTATATACTTTGTTTGAATCTGATTAATCACGAAATTTATTGATCCAATTAATTTTTTAAAATTGAAATGTCCTCATTCAACAGAGAAATGAATAAATATCAAATTAACAATTAATTGAAGAGTCAAATTAAAAAATTAATTTATACTGATAATTTTTGTAATTGATTTTTCGTTTCAATTTAAAAATTTACTTTGGATTTAAATTAAAATTATTAAAATTGAAATATTATTTTAAAAATCAATTTAAAAATTTTAAATTGAAAAGTTTTCGTGAACAAATTTTCGTGCTGTACTAAATTTGCTATAACGAGCTCTATATTTCGAATATTTGAGGGCCAATTGAATTATATACATTTAAACAATTCTAAAGTAAATTATCTCCTATAATTCAATAAAGAAATTATGAAATTATCGTCTATATAAGCGCCCCTTGTCACTATAGTAGTAGATATCAACAATCATCTAAAATGATATGCCGAATTAACTTGAGGATGAGGTCAGAATGAAAAGCGATAATCCCAGAAATCAAGCCATATACGGTCGATGGTCGCTCCCCGCTCATGCTCATTGAACCCCGTAGAGTCAAAATAACTGCGAACGTTGTCGAAAAAATGTCCCTAAGACAGTTATATGAAGCCCTAGGCAGACCAAAGCAGTGTCGGACCGCAGAAATTAATGAATACTCAGCAACATCAACCAAGAACCCGCCGCTTAAAAAGAGGTCGCCTACATAATTTCAAACAGCACAATGGCTACCAAAAATCACCCGGATCTCAATCACCGTTGGACTTTTTTTTACCTTATGTAAGTCAATTGAATCAAATCTAAATGATTCTAAAAATGTTATGTGTTTTCCGACTTTGCCCTATGGTTAATAAATATAATAAAGACTTTCGATATTGCCGAAGAAATAAAGCAGGGGCACAGATAGAGTATTAGTTAAATTCCTCTAAAAAAATTTTTTGGAAAATCTTTCTTCTAGGTATTCTTGCCCTCTCTGTCTCTCTCTTCTCTCTCTCTCTTGATCAAATATATCTGAATACCTATTTGATGTTTATACGAAATTTCTAAATGAATGTATATGTTTTAATAAACACAGTCTGCTCTCCTGTTTCGATATTCCGGAAACAGCAATAATCGTTTAGTTTTACTATCAGTTTTTTAGATCATTTCAAAATATTATATTCACAACTTTTTAGCCGCGCAACACCACTTTGTGACACGCTGAAACATGATGAAAATTTAGCGTTACTTTTTGTTTACACAATCACTAAAATCTGACCTCAATCATTTTAATTAAATTTCAGCTTGAGAAAGCGCTAAATAAGTTATATCACGGGCGTGTAAGATAATGAGTCTAATAAGCAATTAACAGAAACATTAGCAAAATACTTACTAGTTGAACAAAAAGTCAAAAGAGGTCATAATGATATGCAAGTAAACAAATAAATGGGTATGCCCAAAGTAGCCAAAACATCTATGTTCATAACAGGTGGTTTTTGTATTATTAACCTACAACCAATAAAATGGTCATATGAAAAATATTGAACTGCAAGAAACCATTCAGCGAACTGGATCAGAAACATATATATTGATATGATCAAATCAACGACCATTAAATCAATGTTACAGTCTACACTAAAAAAGAAATATTGTCCTGGAGGCACAGAATTTAAAAAAATAAAAAACGCATTTATCTTATATAAATTTTTTTACAAAAATATTAAAAAAAAAAACGTTTTCCTGTGCTTAGAAACGATAAACTTTTCAATAAGCCTTTCGTCCCTAACAATTAAATGATTCGATCTTAAAAACTGGTATTTTATCAGAAAGAAAATTTAGTCTGACTAAGGTCAACATGACTTTAATAATTCTGAAAAATTATTTATTAATGAAAGCGTCTTTAAATTTGTTGTCTTTTTGTACTTAATAACAAAGCAAAAAAGCTTTAAAAATAGTACATATTTCACTTTTTTAAAGTCGATTTTATTGAAACATAGCAAATAATTCTAATTTGAACGTCGAATCTAAATTTGGAAATTTAAGTTGTCGTTGAACCTTTTCTAAAGGACTGAGAGAAACAAGTTAAAAAATAACAAATATATACGACCGTAAGTTCGGACAAGGCCGAATTCTTATGTACTCTCTACCCATGGATTGCGTAAGAGAATTCTACGAGAAATCATCCACAATCGAATACTTGCGTTGTGGATCTTAAAACTTCTCTTAACATCGTTTTCTAAAATGTGAGTTAATCCATACGTGGTAAAATATTAGACAAAAAAGTTATGGTAATAGGTAAGTCTACAAAATAATTATCGAAATCGATATGGACTTTTTGCAACGCCGATAACGTTAAGAAGCCAGAAGGATTGCGCAAAGCCAAATTTGGGGTCCTTTGATATGGGGCTATAACGTAAAAGTTTGACCGATATGGCCCATTTGCAATAACCGGAATCCGACCTACATTTAAATTAACAACTACTGTGCCAGTTCAAAGTCGAATAGCTTGTTTCGTTCGTAAGGTTAGCGTGATTTCAACAGGACGCGACGACATGCTCAGATCGAACTCAGAATGTCACCACAAGCCAGAATATATATACTTTATCGGTCTTAGGAGCATATATTTCGATGTGTTTTACAAACGGAATGACAAAGTAATATTCCCGATCTTTGTGGTGGAGGTATTAAAAACGGAAATAAATTAAAATTTTGTTTCCTTAATACAAGTAATGCAAAACTCATGTTTAAAAGAGAAATGCAATTTATAAAGGTATCTATTAATTGGATTCTCCATTTCAATTTGGCTCCGGAAACAATAACCAAAATCAATTAAGTAAAGATGAAAATCTTTTCGAACCGTTTAAGTTTTTTAACGTATATACAACTGTACAAAAAAGTATTGAACTTAAATAGAAGATTATGCAACCTAATTTAAGGACTAGGAATTTTGACGCAAATGTTAAAGAGCAAAAATTCTTGTTAAATAATAATGACATCAAACTTGAAAAGAAAGTTATAATCTTATGCTTCGACAACTTTTATCATTAAATTTAGGAGAAAAATTTTTGTAAATTTTACTGTCCCTCTGGTAAAGTATAAATCCTTTGTTGTCAAGCCCAAATTTCTCTTAAAGTAAAAGAAGAAGCATTTCTAATTTAGCAAAATTTTAAAACACAATTTCTGAACAGCAAGGAAAATTCAATGATAGAAAATTAAACCCGAAAAGAAATTGGAAAGCGGAGATGCGCGCTCTTTTCGCAACAAAAATGTTTCGGCGTTTCTGCAAGGTTCGTAACCAGAAGCATGGGCAGGGAAGCAGTGGCCAGCTTGAGACAAAATATAATACCGTATGTGTAGCCGAAAAGATTTTGGAGATAATTCTATACCAAATAAAACACAAACAATTACTAAACATTTTACTCGTAAACCACGTGTGGCCGTAGACCTCGTCTATAGAAAATTCTTTATTTCATAGAAAATTTTCGCTCAAAATTTTCCTCTCAAAATATGTATTTTCTAATTAAAAATTTTCTTAAAATTTGTTTCTATATAAAATTCCCAAAATTGTAATTTGTACAAGAAAAAAATTTTAGTTCCGTAAATTTTTTCTTAAATTTTATTTCCTGTAGAAAAAAATAATTTTATGTCTGTACGAAAACTTTTGTCCAAAATTTACTTCTGTAGAAATGTTCGTCAAAATTGTATTTTATAGAAAATTTTGAGAAGATAATTACAAAAAAAAACTACTAAACAATTTTGCTCAAATACTGTATTTTCTATAAGAAATTTATTCATAAGAAAATGTTTCTCAAAATTCTCAAAATTGTATTTTCTATATAAAATTTTCATTAAAAATTGTGTTTCTATAAAATTTGTCCCGAAAATGTATATTGTACAAAAAAAATTAGTTCCCGTAAAATTTTCTTAAAATTTTATTTCTGTAGAAAAAATTAATTTTTATGTCTGTAGAAAATTTTGTCAAATTTTAACTTCTGTAGAACATGTTGTCAAAAATTGTATTTTATAGAAAATTTCAAAATTTTTTATTTCATATAAAAAATTTGTTCAACACTTATTTCTATAGAAAATTTTTGTCAACATTTTATTGCTAATAGAAAATGTTCACATTTTAAATTTCTATAGAAAAAATTTCCTCAAAAAAACATTTTTTTTTATAGAATAATTTCTCAAAAAATCTAAGAAAAATCCTCTTCATTTTTGGTAGAATGTCTACCAATCGTAGCAACCGTACAATGATGACATGCTTTATGCCCCCATAGAGATGTTGAAGATTCTATATTTCAAGCAGGAAGACAATTGAGATGTTATTTTAATTTAATTATTTCTACATTGGAAGCCTGAACTTTAGCCTATTTATACTACAAAGCAATCCATGCAAAAAAAGAGTCGGCCATAAAATAATGAACCATGTTCTTTTAGGAATACGGAAGTGGTGCAAAAAATGACGCAGAAGAGATGAATTTAACATGGCTTGTCCATATGGAACGGAAGTCTTGTCCATTTCAACAGCCCCGTTTCACTAAGAATTTGCCATTACTCATTTTAGGTGTGATCCGAATTCAAATGTTTTGGAATTGTAAATAAAAAAATTCTGTGAATATTTGTCAAATAAATAATCTTTTATTAATTGTTAATGGATTCTAAAACACTTGGTCGAAAACGTTTGACCTCAAAAATATTTTCCAAAAAGTCACAATTTTTTAACAGATTGGATTTACAATATTTGTGCCGACAAAATTAATGATTTTTACCGCAGTTTATAATTTTTAACATACCCTTTTTAACTCTATTTGAAACAAAAAAGTTAATATTTATTTACCATAAAAGTGAGAAAAAAACCAAGTTATAAAAATTGAAGTAAAAATTACTTCCTGGTATCTTAAAACTAAAGAACATCAATGGGAATTGGCATCTTCTGGAAAAGTGGCCTTTTAAAAGTTGTGCCTTTGCAAGAACTTCCAAATTTTTTTGCTGGACATTTTTTACAATTTTCCAAAATTAATGAAATTGTCCAGTTTTTATTTTGTACAAATATCAACGCTACAAATTTAGAAAAAACCCCATTTCTTCTTTTCCTCTCTCACACACACACAGGCACCCACACATTTATTTCATCTTAACACTCTCAAGAGTACTATTACTCACATTTATCCACCTCTCACAGTAAATTCCCCTCATTGGCACTCTAGTTTCATGTCGCCTATGTAAACAACCATATTTCATTGGATACACTCTAAATCAACGAAACCACTGTTTATCCAAATCCATACTGTAGAGAAGCCTATATTTACACATCCTTCAGATAAGAGATTACCACTTCTATTAAATAATATGGCAAATTAATTTAATCATTCTTCATGTTGTTAAACTTTGGTTTATTTCATTAATGATTGCGTATATGGTTGATTACGCTGTAATGCCTTTACACAGTATTAACGAAAGATACAAGAGCTCATATTAAAAAGAGAATGCGGCGCAAAAAACTCGCCAAAAATACCGCACACAATAATAACATGGAGTAAAAGTGAAAATCACAATTGCCTCGTATGTATAGCTACAGTAGACTACCATAATATTTTAATAATTGATACAACAAAGAGATAAGATGAAACGAAAAACTAATTCCAAAAATGAATCAACTGGTAGCCTTAAATTTGGATTAAGTGACATACTCAAAAAAATGCGTACCTTCACTTAAGGAGTAAAATAAGAAGTTTGTCATTACGTTTGTAACATCCCAGCAAAAAAGCGTCGCTAAAAAGTAGTGAAAATGTTCTTTTAGGATCCGGAAG
>PGFW01037789.1:9817-21999 GCA_003123925.1 Haematobia irritans | reverse complement strand
CTTGGCGTCCAATCTATCGTTTCTATTAAAACAGTAAGAAAAAATAAATATTTAGTAGCTCATTGTATAAATCGCCACTAAGTGGTCTAAAATTTAAAATAAATATAAATAAATATTATTTATTTATATAATTTTAAACTATATTTTTCTTATTCGTTATTACTAACATACCCGGTGTTTACCATCTTTATTAATCATGTTATGTTTGGCTTCATCTTCTGAAGAATGATTCTTCGTCTTTGCTTGGTTAGCCAATTCTTCTATATCAATAGACCTATTTATTGAAAGAAAGGGTTGTTTTAATTAAAATAGATACATTTTTCTATTGTTAAAACCATTTTTAAGCATAAAGGTAAGTACTATGTTCGCTTTTCGAGTTGAAATTTTCGCGGTAACTTTATTAAAACAGTTCAATATAAAGCAGGCAAATTAACTCAATTGATGCGCAGTTTCTTGTTCCTCTAAATTTCGGCAAAACATTATGGGAATACGTTTTCATTTATAATTTTATTTATTTCAGGAAAAGTAATCGCGAAAATAACTCGGAAACCGACCATAGTACTCACCTTAAAATATTAACAGAAAAATTTTGGGTTTATTTACAAAATACATTGATTAAATTATAGTTAGTTTTTTTTTTCATAATTCCATATGAAAAAATGATTTCGATATTTGATAATTTGAATTCGTTATTGGAATGAATGTCAGAGGCTAATTTTTGTTTTTACAAATTACTGTTTATTTATCAGCCTTTTCTGTAACGAATTAATGTATAATAAAATGAAATCTCCTTTTTTAAGATTTCTAGAGTTCTAGTCAGGCCTTCCAAGGTCATGAGTTTTGCAATACAAGATAATATTATTTCATATTTTTATCCTACGGTTTCATAGGGATTTCCAGATCTTGCCTCAGGGAATTTTACTTTCTTGAATATTTAATCTTTCGTCATATTGTATGAATTAATTATTCTTAAGTATAAGAGCACTATAAGACAGCACAAACATTAAACATGGGCGTGCACAAATTCTCAAGATAATGTGCACAAATAATACGAGAAGTTAACCTAAGTGATCACGTTGTTGTTTCTTATCGGCTACGATCAGCAGTTGGAAATCAACTATACTAATGCTACATGGATGCTACGGCCAGGGCAATCTGGTTGGTTGTCCTTTAATCGTTTGAGAAAAGAACGACACTTCATAGCTCCATTTGACTTCATTTCCACACCCATATTGGACCGAAAAAGAACTATTCAGAGATTTCACGTTAACATAGTTTAGGTCCAAAACTACTGCATAGTTCTGTAACTAAAACTACTGCAATATTACTGGTAACTAAAAAATAGCAATGTTTAGTTAGAATCAAAGACATGATATTTCCTTACAATCGCGAAACAATTAATTTTAATTATTCTTATAGTAGATATATATTATTGCAGATTCGCATTTTAATTTGCATATTTTATGATTGTAGGTTGCAAAACTTCTTTTTTTATTTGTTAACAATAAAATGCGAAATATAAATTTAAAATAAAAATAAAATAGACCTACACTAAAGAAAAACATCTTTCAAACATTATACTTTCAACAAAAATTAACAACAATTAAAGAATTTGTAATTCAAAATATAGAGGCGCAGCAATAATAAATATACAAAAAGGGGAAACAAAGAATTAGAACTTTCTTTGTTTGATTTGAAATTTATAGAAAAATTCGTTTAGCTAATTTTGAGGTCGCTCGGAAATCCAAATAGTGCACTTAGTTTTTTTTGCTATTCAGCTCGACTTTTCGCAGAATATAGCCGTTCTGTTCAAAATTAAGGCACTTCTGCTACGTAATATTTGGAATAACTTCGAAAAAGGTTCACCATATTAATTAAAAAAAAAAAATACGGACGAGACCAAACTGTTGTGTGGTCAACAGGCGAGAGCACTCTCGACCACCACACAGAGGATGATGGATGGCCAGTCACTTTGGACCGGCAATTTCTCGGAGCATCCCGAAAGAGTGGATAGAGCGAAAAGGAAGCCACTCTGTTTCGCATACGTGGTGCTTGCCCGAGCGCGACGCGACACTCCACAATTCACCGCAAGACCCAGCCGAAATTACTAAATATCATCAACAGCGGGAAACAATCATATGGCCGCTGGGCCTGACGGCATTTCAATGGTTATATAGCTGAAAGCATGTGGGAAATACTCACTCCATTATACCGATGTCTGGAAAATTGGGTAGGGTGATTCGCAGCTACTAGAAGCATAATCGCAAAGACTCCGAGCAACTCAGAATCTGTAGCAGACCGATATCCCTTCTGCTTGCGGCAGTAGCCAAGACACTTGAGGCACTACTTCCTCCTCCAGCCTTGTGCGACAAATTTTGGCAGCTGAGCCCACCATTCAACATGGTTTCGTAGGTACAATAGCACGACGACAGCGCTTGCTGCCTTTTGCACAGCACATCAATACTGGGCATTTCAATCAGCCCAAGCCGTGTCCACGCTGCGCAGGATGGTCCCTCGTGCGCTTGACCTAATCGAAGGCATTCGATACGGTCAACCATGGCCACACTAATTCGAGGAGCATCGAGAATTCTTCCCTACGGGCAGGAACCAAGCGTTCGGTTCTGATTATCTGTGCGGACGCCAGTCGTCATGTGCAATTCTGGACAGAGTCAAACCCCCGTAGAGTTGTACGAACAGGGGGTTTCCGCCACGGGTGGGGTCAATATCTATACGGCATTGTTTAAAGGATCTCTTACCGTGTCCTCGCGATGGCACCCCTGACGGCGTTGAAGATTGTATCATCATGCGGACGATTGTAGCATAATGGCTTCCGGGCCCTTGATTGGGATGGAAACATGCGTCGATTGAAACGTCTATCTCGCTGATGCTTACCAGTTATTTCACTGCAGCAAATTTGAGGATATCTCCCACCAGCACCCTCAAGTGCCACAGCTATTCACGTAATGGAGCGGCGAAAGTGGTGTAGGACCAGTTGAATGTTTCAGAGTGACACGCGAATTAATTCCGCCACGAAATTGCCCGCCAAGATTCCTGGGGTCACTATTCGAGCACGCGTTTTTAAGTTTCGTCCGCCATGTCACTGCAATTTGTGATAAGCTCCCGCGGTAGAAACAAGGGTCATCAGTCGCTTGCCGGCATCGAACTTGGGGTGCGGACTATAAGAAACTCTTGTTGACTACATATTAAGGCAATTGGCCAGCTTCAGTGGTAAACTATGGCATTCGGCAGTGTGGTGCCAACCTCAAACGGGGCGAGTGGAATAGCATACAGACTGTCAAACGCGTGCCTTAAACTGCAACGGAATGTCTCGCAGTACAACCCCTGGATCAGCCTTTATCGGAGACCAAGATCATCCCATGCGGTCGACATACGGACAATTACATTGTTCAGGGAAAAAGCAGTAACTTCGCTTGGCTTTTGTTAACTCATA
Source organism: Haematobia irritans (assembly GCA_003123925.1). NCBI lineage: Eukaryota > Metazoa > Arthropoda > Insecta > Diptera > Muscidae > Haematobia > Haematobia irritans. The sequence goes on along the minus strand of PGFW01037789.1, from coordinate 18,548 downwards.
GTTGCCATCCGAATCACCAACATTTTTAGTTCGAAATATATTTTAATAATTGTTCTGCGACGCAAAACAGTGGATTTTTTTTAATATTTTTTTAATAGGAGAACTTTTTAAAGGAACAACTTTTCTTTTTTTTAAATTCAATTTTTCAAAACTTGACGGATATCTTCTAAAAACTGAACTTTGGAAAATTGAAAACAGATGTAAAGGAGAACGGGCTTAAAGAGAATATTATTTGGAAGTTTTCGTTTTAATTTAATATGTTTTTTTTTTATTTAGCGGTTTCCAGTTATCCAATATATGCTAAGCGGAAAGTGCCCTTAATTTTGAAGCATTAACGTACATCTCGAAAAATCGAGGCTGATAGAAGGAAAAAGAGACAGTGCAGATTTGATTCAGCTGTCGCACAATAAACGATTTCTTCACAGTTCTTGATCAAAGAACCACTTGTTTCCCGTTGTGTAATCAATCAATATAATCAACATGTAGGAAATTTGGGAAATTGACGATATTTAATGCCAAATATAGGCAGCTTCCCTGTAGGAAGAACTGGGGTCTAGTGTTCTCAAAGTAACCACTTTTGGGTCAACTATTATGGTCGAGCATAGTCAACAAATGGTCTACACTTGCGTTTGATGGGTAAGACATTCTTGAAGCCTGTAAATAAAATTAATATGGTTCAAAAGAAATCTTTAAAAAAGAATATTGAAAAATTAATGCGAATTTGTATAAAAATGAGAGGACAGATTTTAGTGAGTATCTTAGATTGCACGAATTTTAGGATGACCGATGAATCCTGGTTGGAGAGTTAGTTGGACATTAGAAATTGGCTAGAGGGACCTACTGTTAATTTAGAAGGAGGAAGGCCTAGATATTTGCGGTCTATGATAGGTAAAATTGTTTACACGGAATTAGTTATATTATACCAATTTTAATTTTTCGGTATTCGGACCCTTATTCCTGATTTTGCTTCTCTCTCTCGCCGTCCGGCTTTTTGTGCGTCTGTCGGCTTTTAAGTCGGTCTAGTCATTGAATTGGTATTCCCGGTGAATTTTGGCGACGACGACCGAATTACTTTTTGCACCAATTACAAATAACTGGTAATGAATGGCCGACATCACTAGAAAAATCACCGCTGATGTTGCAAAAAGTTAATTTTAATTTTTTCGGTTTAAAATATTTTTATTTTACTGTCGGAAATCAAAGAGAAGATTATTTATTTTGACCGAAAAAAATATGGATATATATTCAAGGGACAGTAAAAGCTTCAAAACTATAGAAACTTGGCGTCAAAAGGATCATTCAAAGTCGTGAATGGACACAATTGTTTCTAAGTTTGGTGCTAAATAAATACATTGGCCCTTGAAGGGTTTCCATTAAAAATAAATGGAATTGAAAATGCAACACGTTTGCTTTAATTGTACAGTGTTTTTATGAATGATGTGCTGGACCGATAACTGCTATAGTATACTGATTTTTTCCCCAATCTTTTTGTATTGTTGAAGAGACAAAGAAGCGACACCAGGACATACCGCGATTTTATTCGATAGCAAGAATATATCGACGAACGGGAATACCAATTAGTAGCGGAGGGCGACTTCAGGTAATGAAGGGATGATTATCTGGGACGTTATTATCCAGATCTGACAGATTTGTAGATAAATACTTAAGAGGCTGCATTTCACAAACCATTTACACATCAAGGTTGCAAAATAAGAACAGATGGATGAGCCAGAAAGAAATCTATGAACATTGAAGAGGTTAAGCCAGCCCAGGAATCATGAAAGTATTTATTTTAGCATTCCCATAGTTAAAAAGAGACTACGGTGTACTATGTTTAGGAAGGATGACGAAGGGATGACTGTCCAGGGTTCAGAGGACGTAAGTAGACAGAAGAAGCAGAGAAATACGAATTAAATGCGTTTTTTTTTGGATCAACTGTACACTGATGTGATGAATGGCTGACACCGGAATTTGGGCACTAAAACCTCTGTGGTTAATCATGGGTGGAAATGTACACACAGTGATATAAAGTCGGAACTCGATTGATAAGACTATAAAAAACAATACTCTGCTTACATTATTGATCGATGCAAGATTATTTAGAAAATGCCCGTATTGGTTTCTCATGAGTTTACGAGGGATAATGATTACTGATATAGCCTCAGACATAAAGACCCTTTGTTGCAAAATACTTAAATTTTTTAAAATCAATACTTTTATATTTGTCACGCAAAATTCTATCTCTTGAATGGGATAAGTCCTGACGTCTCAGGCAGGTAATTCTAAATTGAATCGATATAAATTGGTTTGATGCGCTAGAACTAATTATCGATATTTACACAGGTCTAACCTAATTGAAGTAGTTTGTAGGTTTCCACAAGGCGTATAATAAAAGAAGCAGACAAGCATTCTGTTTTGTAAGGCGAAAGCGTACTCTGGGGTATAAACTTTAGTGTAGTACTCGAATTTACATATAATGGCCAATTTTTTTTGTTTTTTTTTCGAAACAGGCATTGGGTTTTAGACTGATATTGTTTAATGTTCGGTGGATTTAGAACTGATAACTTGTTTTAAATATTTTTACTTAAACAAGGTGGAACAAAATTGTTAAAGAAAAATTGAATGTTTTTGGCAAAAAGCTCCAAATTCTAGTGAAAAGAAACTTTTTCCCTTTCAAATCTGCTAAACAAGAGCTTGGTAAATAATATTTGTTAATCGATACTGCTACTGGTTTCGTATCTTGTAAGGCAAACAGTGCTGAATATGACCGCACATACCTTGGTTTTTTCCGGATGCCTCGCTTCATGTGATGATGAACTCTTATTCCTTTCGATAAAATATTCAGGACCAGTATTCACAAAGAATATAGGCTTTCTTTTAAAATGCTATTTGAAGCTATGTCCGGTCACAATCTTTTCGCTGTGGAAAATGTTCTTATCAAACATGAAACAACGCATATCTATCTCCCAAGTTCTTTGATTTTCTCATAATTATTATGCGGCGAAGCTTTCTTCGTCGCACCTCTGCGCCTTTTAAAGGGTGTTATTTCCTAGAAGATCAAAAATCAAGATATAAATAAACCATTTAAAAAGAAAAAAAGTTATTTCATATTAATGCGCCCATCAGATTCAGTCTTTATGTTTCTTTGTTGGTTGATAAGAGTCATCAGATGAAACTGATTGTATAACACCCGCCAACCATCATCATCATAGTCTTCTTCGTTAGCATAATCTCCACTAATATCCCATAAAACTAGAATAAGATTTATTTTACTAAAAACAAATTATGACATATAAAATAATTCATAACTCACTTGTTTCCGTCATCTCGCCTAAAATTCTCTTTGGAATAACTTTTCTGCAGTAATTTTGCATTTTATAGACTTTTAAGGGCGAACGATAAGAGGCAACTTCATCATTGTCACTTCCTATAAAATAGAAAATAAATTAAAATAAATTTATTGAACATAACGTATAATACTATTAAATTTATTGCAAGGTATCCACTAGAGACTAAAACTTGCATACATTATTATAGGGTGACTCCGATAAGTACGTCTACCAAAAAGAATCATTTCGTTGAAAGTGCTATTTATTTTTCGTCCTGGCCAATCGCATGCTCGTAAATTTTTAAACGCGCGTCTGAAAGATAGAATCAGGACGTCGATCCTTTTGAAATCCTTCTTTGACTGATAGTGGATGACGCGAAACGAGCAAACTTTTTTTTCAGTTTGGAAATGAAAATAATAGGCATGGTCGAAATTAGGGGCATCAATATCGTACGCCTTTTGGATCGATTTGATCGCGGCTAAGCGGTCATTAATTTGGTTAGCAGACTTAATCCGGGAATTATATAATGCTGGCTCATAAATTGTGATTTCCAGAGAACCGTACAGACCTAGTGATTTTTTTTGTTTGTCCCATTCCTCACCCGTTGTTACGATGTGGATCCCAGAAAACCTCGAGGCAGTCCATTGTTTTGAAATGTTCCTTAGTCTGTGGTATGTAACAACAAGATTAAATATTGTCAAAGTACTGTTCTAAAATCTTCTGACGATTTTTCTTTTTGACACGAAGTGCTTATTGTCGACAAGTTTGTCATACGATATCTTTGGAGTTATTCCTCAGTAGTTAAGCAAATTTTTGTTTGAAGGAGAAGCAGTCCACGCATACAACAATCGAAGAGATAGTGTAATCATGATAATATTGAAAACTTTTTTTGATTCGGCTGCTGGGCTTTTCCTTCAGAAGAAGAAGAATCGAAACGACAGACCCGATTTGTCTCATTTTGTAAGGTCTGGCAAGCTACCGAAAACATGCGAGACCCCTAATTATTAGAACATAATCACAACCCGATATATTTTTGCGATGAGTCTAGAGTATCATCTGGATCACATTATTCACGATTGAATGCATTTCAAAATGGGCATTCATTTCATAAAAAAAACTCGTAGGATGAATATTGGGCGTCGCCTTTAGAATTTCCAATGATGTTTTATATTTTTAACCCCCAATATCTTGTTTGTGTGCCCTTTGCGTGGGTCTTGGTCTCGCCAGCTACGGTTTCTCTCATTATCCAATAAGAGCATTCCTCCATCTTGATCCTGTCCTACAACGTGGTCCATTTGAATATCGCCAAATTATTGATCAACTGCATATCCTATGGAGACTACTTCCAAAAATCAGAAATGATTATTATCCGGTGGTCGCCGGGGATCACGCTCCGACCGAGAGCCGCCCATCAACTTACGGATAAAGTTTTAGGTATGTTCTGCATTCACTTCAATGGCCCCTGTGGTTATAAAGTCATAGGCCAGTTTTTTAAGCTGGTGTGAACATTTGTGCATATTGGTTTTCGGTAATGGATATTTATTGAAAATCTAGGAGCAGGGGGCAAATCCTCATTTGAAAAAATGTTTAATATTTATGAAAGACTAGCATATCTTTGTTGCCTGGACATATATAATTAAAACTTCAAGTTTTCATAGGACCAGACAAAAGAACAGCAACCAGGCTGGCAAGTTTTTGCTATATGTTTCAGTAAATCTAAGAAACTCTTAGAATCCGAGACCAATATTGATTCCAACTTCAATCAATTATTTCTCCTGGCATCAAAACAAAGTGCGGCAAATAGGGTCATTGGTTTGAAGAAACAATTTGTTTTATATTCTCGATTTTTCGGTGATATTTTACTTCCTTCCTGGTGCACAAAACTGATTTTGCCAATCTCTAAACGCAAGTAGGGTGTTGCCAAGACTCGGCGTTTTATCCCATGTACATAAAAAGCAACTTTTCGTTTTAGTGAATTTTTTTTTTTAAAATAATGGAATGTTTTTCTTCTGATAACAAATAAAATGGTATTTAATAATTTAGTGACGTAATTTGTACAACAGAAAATAATTTATAACAAAAAATCAGCTGTTTGGACTTTTTAGATTTGTTTTCGAAATTTGCGAAAAATAGAATTTCGACATATGGAAATGTCGGCTTTAAGCGAGGGTATATAAGCTCGAGTTTGTAGCCACTAAAATCGGCAAAAATAATTTGTAAAACAGCATAAATTATATCTCTTTGATGCAATTTTATTAAAAACACGGTGTTGGAGTGTTTTTTTGTTTTTTTTTTGCTTAACTTGATGGGGAATATTGCCAAAGGAACTTTCACACAGTTTATAACTATTTATATTGGATTATTGAGAGAAAAGTTAATGTGAAAGTGCATTTTTTAGAGGCTATAACTCGAGACCTTTAAGGCTTAACTTGATTTTTAAAAGTTGAATATAGTGCGGCTCTCGGATTTTGCAAAAGTTGACTTTTTGACACTATTTTCAGACATTGTTTGTTACCATGGCGCGACTGTTTTGGTGTAACGCAATTTTTCGACATTTTGATAGAGTTAATGGCATTAGAATATGTCCCAATAACATAACAGATCTCAAATCATGATGTCAATCACGAAATATAATCTTTTACTTTTTAATAAAATTGATAGTAGTCAATAAAGTTCTTCTGCAGCCTTTATTCAAGTTTTTTCTTATTGATTAACTAAAATTTAATTTATTTTTGACCATCACACACTCAAATACGATTTTTTTAAACCTGAAAGGTATTCAATTATTGTTGTATAGTATCTGATTTATTTAAAATTTATTTCATCGTTTTTTATTTTCTGCATTTTATAAGAGTTATATGATAAGAGCACTTTCTTAACGAGCCATCGTTTAGTAATATCGATCGTCTTTAGAATTAATTCTGTAGTCGATTAGCCATGTCCGTCGTCTGTCCGCCTCTGTCTGTATATTTTTGTGTCAGAAGGTACAGCTCGCAGTTTAGAGTCCGATCGTTCTCAAAAAATTTTTGGGGCTAAACAGGTTTGTAGTTTTGGCTCAAAAACAATCCGCTATCGGTTCAGATTTAAGATGATAAGATATGCTGGCCATATATATTTTTTCGAACCGTCTGGTCACAATTACCGGTATTCTATCAAGTAACTTTTTCTTGAAAGATTTTAGGCCCCAAAATGCTCTGGTAAAATATCGCAAAATATCAGCCAAATCGTTTCGATTTAGAATATACTCCCGACATTATCTTTGCGTCGATTTGCGCTATATGACACTCAACAGCCAGAGCTTTTGCCGCTGATTTGCTTTAACTTTGCACAAGAGCTTTTTCCTGTTAATAGTTAATGTTTAATTGTGTAAAATTTGGTTGAAATCGTTTCTGATTTAGATAATAGCTCCCATATCTATCTTTCGTCGGCGATTTGCTCTTATATGACCTAAAAGCTAGACTTTTTTTTCGAACGGTCCATCGCCCACTTTCCTGGCCCTTACTCGGCGTGAGGGCCTCGTCAGCGCCATGACGTAGGGAAGGCGGTAACACACGCGAATGATCCGGACATGGGCGGGGTGGAGGCAGAGGGATTTAACCAGCTTACAGAGAAGGCGCACTCGCATTGCCCGGATATATGACAAGCACAAACCACCAATATTAGGTTATTCAATAAACAAATGTATTGTTATCCAAAATATGCTAAAATTCTGGACTTTGCCTCACCATTTTATATACTTGAGTTATTGTCACACAGAATGATAAATTGAAATTAAAATAATCTGCACATACCTACCGAATAGGCCCACAGAAGCATAATTCCGAACGTTAAAAAATCATGGAAAGAAACTGGTAATGTCTAGTGCCCTAAAAGGAACTAAAAAAAAATAAATATTTAGTAGCTCATTGTATAAATCGGCCACTAAGTGGTCTAAAATTATAAAATAAATATAAATAAATATTATTTATTTATATTAATTTTAAACTATATTTTTCTTATTCGTTATTACATAACATACCCCGGTGGTTTACCATCTTTATTAATCATGTTATGTTTGGCTTCATCTTCTGAAGATGATTCTTCGTCCTTGCTTGGTTTAGCCAATTCTTCTATATCCATAGACCTATATATTGAAAGAAAGGGGTTGTTTAATTAAAATAGATACATTTTTCTATTGTTAAAACCATTTTTAAGCTAAATTACAGTTACTATGTTCGCTTTTCGGAGTTGAACATTTTCGCGTTTTATTAAAACAGTTCATATAAGCCCAGGCAATTAACTCAATTGATGGCGCAGGTTCTGTTCCTCTAAATTCGGCAAAAACATTCTTATGGGGAATACGTTTTCATTTATTAATTTTATTATTTCAGGAAACGTAATGCGAAATAACTCGAACGACGCATAGTACCCACCTTAAAGATAACGAAGAAATTTTGGGTTTATTTTACAAATACATTGTTAAATTATATGTTTTTTTTTCATGTAATTCATATGAAAAATGAGATTTTGATATTAATCGATGAATATGTCAGAGGCTAATTTTTGTTTTTACAATTACTGTTTATTATCACCTCTGTAACGAATTAACGTGTAAATAATAAAATTTAAATCTCCTTTTTTAAGATTTTCAGACGTTTCTAATCTCTCTCTTTTCTTCCCTCCTTGTTGTTTTTTGCTCTTTGTTGTTTACTTGTCTTGCCTTTTTGTCTTTCGCGCCTGATCTTTCAGACTTGGTCAGCGAGGACTACGTAGATTGATGTTTGAGAGAGATTAGAAACTCATAGGATCTTAAAAAACGATTTCCGTATAAATTTCTGTTACAGAAAAGGCGTGTAGAATAGCAGTAATTCTGTAAAAACAAAAATTAGGCACTGACCTTTTGCGAATAAATTCGAAAATTATCAAAATTCGAAAAATCAAAAAATTTTTTTTTCATTATGGAATATGGGAAAAAAAACTTAAATATTAATTTTAATCAATGTATTTTGTAAATAACCCAAAAATCTTTTGTAATTTTTAAGGGTGAGACCTATGGTCGGTTTCCGATTATTTCGCATACTTCCCTGAATAAATTAAAATTATAACATGAAAACGTATTTCCACATAATTGTTTTACCGACAATTTAGAGGAACCAAAGAAAAACTGCGCATCAAATGAGCTTAAAATTGCCTGGCTTTATAATGAAATGTTTTGTATCATTATCATAACAAAAACCCTTTTTTTACCCAGAGGCAAGTTTAAAGAAATCAATTTCAACACTAAACCATGCTGATATTCCCCATCTAAACCTTTACAATCTTTAGGGTAAGAGACAAATATAAATCTTCTGGATAATATTCCTAAATTAACCTAAAATATTAGTAAGAAAAAAGAATATGTGAAATAATTTGTTAAAAAAATA